>APFE030469824.1:0-18223 GCA_000404065.3 Pinus taeda | reverse complement strand
TATTATAACAAAAATGCATATTGTTTGTGCCCAAAACGTAAATCATCTTAGAGAACCACACAAACATGGTGTTGCACCCAATACTCCACTTAACCTTCCCTCTCGAGTTTCAGCTCCACCTGATGCTCATGATGATGAGGTGAATGTTGAACCATATATATCTATTATATAATAACCAAAATTACTATTATTCGTGCCCAAAACATAAATCATCATCCGCTTAAAGCACCACAAAAACTTAATTTCATCTAATAGCGGGAAAGTTTTCCCATACAAAATGGCTTTTAGAAAAACCCACGGTGGAGTCAACATGATGTTACACCAAATACTCCACTTAACCCTCCCTCTTTAGTTTCGGCTCCCCATGATGCTCATGATGATGAGATAAACGTCGAACCATATATATTTATTTTATTGTAAAAAAAATGCATATTGTTGGGACCCAAACCATAAATCATCATCCCCTTAAAGCAGCACACAAACTTAAGCGTTAACCTTTTAGAACTTTCTAGGTAAAAAACAAGCTACATCGAAGTTTTGGCAAACACATTTATTGCAAATTGTTGTGCTGCTTAACGTTATGTTAAGTTAAATAGAAAGCTACCTTGCTTTTACGTATGCTTTTGCATGTCGTGTGTTTGTAACACGTAAACTTTAGCATGTGAAGATCGGTCTGATCTCATGTCTTGCCGTAGAAGAAGTGAGCGGAATATCATTGGGAAACTTAAATATTTGGAGCTATTAATGTTGTTGTGCCCAATTCATTTAGATTTCATAATGGAAATTTTAAGATTCGAACTAATAAATTTCAAATTTCAAAAGAAGAGATTCCATTAGGACACAAACCATTTCAAATTTCAAAAGAAGAGATTCTATTAGGACACAAACCATTGATTGTCACTAGCAACCTGTAATATATATACATAATGTTCTAGATGTTTGGTTGATGCTCACTGCCCAAACATTCTTATTCCTAGGATCCATGTGAATAGTATATATCGACTGAAATTGTTGTATTTTCGATGTATGAACAACACTTTTCCAGCATTTTTCCAGGTTCTTGCAAGTAAGAGTCACTGCAATCTGTTGTTATAGATATACAAGTAACATCTTAATAATGGATCATTACACTTTTTTAATTATAAATTTCACACTCTTAAAAGAAAAAATTTAAAATACCATGACATATTTCAAATAAAATCTATATATCTTTGTCATAGGTGACAATCCAAGTACAATAGTGGGTATCCTAAAATTATATTGGCAAAGAAGTATTAATTTAAAAAACATACCATAACACATTTAACTAATTAGTTATGATATTTTGGTATAAATTCATGTAAACAAAAGCAATGCATATATTACCAAAAAAAAAAAAACCTTAAATTTTGCAAAGGAAAAAAAATATATCCCATAAAAGTACAAAAAATATAAATGCATCCAAACCTTGTATAAATATGGAAGTATATATTTAAAAGAATAACAGAACACATTCATAACTAATTAGTTATGAGATTTTATTATAAATTCATCTCATAAAAGAATAAAAAATATAAATGCATCCAAAACTTGTATAAATATGGCAAAAAAATGCATTTTCATGATGTTAATATTTCCCAATTTATAAACATTGTAAGTCAAAAAATAAAACAAAAAGGTACACTCATACACTACTATATTAGGAGTCCACCATATACCATAAACTAAATCTTCCATGTTACATGTAGATGAAATTAATATCATATGATTTTGACAAAAATATTAACATGAAAATCCAGATGATTAGTATATTTAACATGTTACATTTGTATTTTCATGATGTTAAATATATTTCACAATTTTAAAACATCATAAATTAAAAAAATAAAGCAAAATGATACACTCCAACATAGGAGCTCACTATATATTTTAAACTAAATTTTCCATGTTACATGTAGATGTACTCAATACTATACGATTTTCAGCAAAATATAAACAAATATATATATGTGTGTGTGTGTGTGTGTGTGTGTGTGTGTGCGCACACGTGTGTGTACGTATTCAATTTTAATAAATAAATAAATAATCATATCTAATTAAAATTTTGTAAGATATAGTATTGTACTAAATATTGAAAAAACTAAACACTAAAAAAAGAGAAAATGTAATTACATTTAAAAATAATTAGCTAAATTCAAAGTTAATAGATATTGTATCATATTTGTTCTCAAAGAAAAGCTCAATAAATTAAATTAAATGCCTAAAAATAAAATTACTAATTTGTAATTTAGTAGCCAATTAAATTAAAAAAATAAGGACAATAATATAAAATGATATAATTAAATTTAAAAAAGATATGAAGAAATTAGTGATAAATTATATGTTTTTTTTTAAAGCAAGAATTAAAAAATCATTAAATTCAAAACAAATTTAGAAAACATGAGAATAAAAAATCATTAAAATCAAAAACAAATTTAGAAAAACATGAAAATCTATAACTAACTAACAAATTGACACATTTCAAAACAAATTTGGAAAGCATGAGAATAAAAAATCATTAAAATCAAAAACAAATTTAGAAAAAAACGTGAAAATCTATAACTGACAAATTGACACATTTAAAAAAGCAATAAAACATTTGACTGACTGGTAAAAAATCATGAATAAAGTTAATCGTTGCATTGATCCTATCCGTTGCAGAAAAGCATGCAACCTATCTGTTACAGAAAAGCATCCAAGAAGTTAAGCATTGCTATTTAGTTTTAGATGTGAGTAATCCAATATCGGTTGAAAGGATGCAGAAGAATATATATATCAACTCTTACATCTTCCTCCATCTCTGTTTTGTTTGGCATGCTTGTCTGATTGTCTGTTAGTGTAGGTAGCCTGCTTCTATGTCGACTTCTGGTGGAGCAGATCAGAGGCAAGTTAATGATCACTTCTCTTTTTGCCCTTTGATTTTCTGAGAAGGCCTTGATTTCTTCAGAAATAGTTCAGTAATTTTGATCGGAGGCAACCTGCAACCATATCGTCAGGTGGAAAAGTTTAATGGTTGATGATCACATCTCTTTTTGCCGTTTCAATTTCTGAGATAATCATATGTTGGGAGAACTCAGTGGAAAGAAGTAAGGAAATGCCGGTGGCTTCAGAAAATGAAATCGAGTTACAGCTATGTATCGATGTAGCTTCTCCTTCCTTGATGTCAGTAGTTTTGCCACGGGGTGGCTTCAGAAAATGAAATCGAGTTACAGGTATGTATCGATGTAGCTTCTCCTTCCTTAATGTCAGTAGTTTTGCCACTGGGTGACTTCAGAAAATGAAATCGAGTTACATGTATGTATCGATGTAGTTTCTCCTTCCTTGATGTCAGTAGTTTTGCCACAGCTCCTTGTATCTGCTGGTTTCAATTAATTCATTTTTTGCTCTGGTTTGAACTAATTCATTTCTGGATTAATAAAAGATTTACTCTGGCCTTTTAGTCATTTAATAATATTATGTGTTATTCTTATTGTTAGCTTAATCCATTTGCCTCTCTTTTTAGGAATTAATCTCGTCTTATTATTTAGCTATTTAATTAATATTTCTTTAATTTGTTTCTCGCTGATTTCAATGAATCCATCTGGCCTGACGAAATTTGTGGATTTCCTTTAAATCTAAACCCACCTGTATTATGGATCTCTTTTAAATGTAAACCCACCTGTATTATGGATATCGAGTTACTGATCTCCTTTAAATTGAAAGGGCTCGCTTCATACAATCTCGAATGAATCACTATTATGATTTGCTCAGGTTGGCTTGCGCGGCAACGCCATCCTCAGGTTCTTAACGGAAAATTTTTGGGTTTATTTGATACTCCGTCTATTGACGGGAATAACATGGAGTGGCGTAGTTTTATCGTCCCTTGTTTTGGCGAAGAAGCCCGTGGGTCTCTCGAGAAGAGGATAATAGGAATGTCGACCTTCAGGCTTCTACTTCAGGGTTGCTCTCTGCTCTTGCCTACTTTTCTGACAGTTGGTGACTTCTCTACATTGTCACTTCCCCGCCCCGCCAAATATTCTCACCAGTCTACACGCTACCTTCAAGCCACGAGCACCCAGGATTCCATTGGATTTGAACCCGACGAGCACCCATGTCAAACTTGCCAACAGACAGTCCGCTTAACAGCATCGCCCTCGTTTCGAATATGCCATCAGAAAATACATAGAGTATCTGATAAACCCAGAAATTAGGCAAATTGCCGTCAAAAACTTTTCCCAATATATCAAAATCTTTTCCTGGTTGACCATTTATGGAAATTACTGTATGCTAATAAACAACGACTCATGTCTATAACATATTTGGTCGTATAGGCGCTTATTCAACTATGGTCATGAAAACAATTTCAGCACACCTAATTTTCCTTCAAATATATTTTTAAATTTTTGAAATTGAAGTCTCATGCTTTTGTGCTTATAGAATTTCCTTGTTGCTGCTGTTGTAATAGGTTTTTTCTTTTTTTTGTTTGAATTGGACATGGATTTTTTTTAAAACTAGAAGTGCATAAGCTTTTTTCTCACCTCTAATTCCGTTGCTTATATATATTTTTTTAATTTATTTCACCCTATGTCTTTTTCAGTAATTTAGGCCAGCCATAATTTGTTATGATTGTATTTCCATGATGAAATATCTTGATATCCTATAAAATTTATATTTTTTATTTTTATTATAAGTATTATATAGTTTTATTTACGAAAATAAGAAATAAGAATTTTTGTTTTTCTTAATTAATATAGAAAGTTTTTTATATATATTACTTTGTTTTTAGTAAAAAGTCATCATTTTTAGAAAAAAATTAAAAAAATTGTGTGCTTTATTAAAGTAAATAGTCTTTTTATAATTTCTTAAACATTCATATATTTTATATGATTCTTCTTAGTTTTTATATATTTTAATAATGTAATATATGGATTTTATATTAGTGATTTAATCTTTTAAAGTGTTTATTTATTTTTATAAATTTATTGTTTAATTACATAATTGAATATATATATGTTTTTATTTTATGTTGAAAATTTATTTTGTTATAGAATTTATATTATGTTTTCATTCAAACATTTATATGTAAAATATTTTTTCAATAAACATCAATATGTATTTTGTAACTTTCATAATAAATCCATTACTTCTATTCACTACTTTTTATGTGAAGTTTTTTCACTTTCATGTGGGATGTATATTTATAATATATATTGAGTTTTAGGGTGTAGTTTTGGATAGTTTACTCTAGGTTAGGCTAGAGTGGTGTAGGATAGGCAAGACTAGGACAGGTTAGGCTAGGTTAAGCTAGGCTAGGCTAGGCTAGGCTAGGTTAGGCCAAGCTAGTTTAAGATAGGCTAAGCTAGTTTAGGCCACACTAGGCTAGGCCAGTTTAAGTTAGACTAGGCTAGGTTTGGCTAAGATAGGATAGGCTAGGCTAAGCTAGGCTATCTTAGGTTAGGCTCAAGTAGTTTAGTCTAGATTAGGCATGTGTTAGGCTAGGTTGGATAATCTAGTTTAAGATAGGTTAAGGCAGAATAGGCTAGGCTACAGTAGGGTAGGGTAAGATAGGCTAACATAGGCTAGGATACAATAGGCTAGGGTAGGCTAGGGTAGCCTAGAATAGGGTAGGCTAGGATAAGGTAGGCTAGGCTACGGTGGGATAGGCTTGGCTTAGGTAGCCTAGGCTACGATTAGGATAGGGTATGCTAGGGTAGGCTATGGTAGGCTAGGTAGGTTAGGGTAGGCTAGCTATGGTAGGGTAGGCTAAGGTAGGCTAGCTAGGGTAGGTTAGGTTAGGCTAGGCTAATTTAGGTAGCTTAGGCTAGGGTAGGGTAGGGTAGGATAAGCTAGGCTGGATAGGGTAGGCTAGGCTATGGTAGGCTAGGCTAAAATGGCTTGTCTAGGCTAGGTAGGCTTGGCTAGGCTAGGTGGGCTTGGCTAGGCTACATTAGGCTAAGTAGAGTAGGCTAGGATAGGCTAGTGCAGGGTAGGTAGGCTTCGCTAGGCTAGGTGGGCTTCGCTACGCTAGGGTATGGTAGCATAACCTACGTAGGTTAGGGTAGGCTAGCTTAGCATAGGCTAGGTTGGGTAAGATAGGGCAGGTTAGGCTATGCTAGGGTAGGGTAGGCTAGGCTAGGGTAGAGTAAGCTAGGCTTGGCTAGACTAGGCTCGGCTAGGTAAGTTAGGGTAGGCTAGTGTAGGCTAGGGTAGGGTAGGTAGGCTACAATAGGCTAGGGTAGGTAGGTTGGGCTAGGGTAGGCTAGGCTAGTGTAGTCTATGTAGGGTACAGTAGGGTAGTGTAGGACAAGGTATGGTAGGCTAGGCTAGGCTAGGATAGGTTACGCTAGGCTAAGCTATGGTAAGGTAGGATAGGCTAGGGTATGCTAGTTACGATAAGCTTGGGTAGGTTAGGATAGGCGAGGCTACGCTAGGCTTAGGTAGGTTAGGATAGAGTAGGCTAGGCTAGGGTAGAATAGGCTAACATAGGATAGGGTAGGCAAGGGTAGGCTAGGCTAAGCTAGCGTAGGTTAGGCTAGGGTAGGCTAGGTTATGGTAGTCTAGGCTAGGCTAGGATGGGATAGGCTTGTCTTAGGTAGGCTAGGCTAGGCTTAGGATAATGTATGCTAGGGTAGGTTGGGTTATGCTAGGGTAGGCTAGGTGGGCTAGCCTACGATAGGTTATGCTATGCTAGGTAGGGTAGGGTAGGCTAGTGTAGGCTAGGTAGGCTAGGGTAGGGTAGGGTAGGCCATGGTAGGTTAGGCTAGGGTAGGCTAGGGTAGGCTAAACTAGACTCCGATAGTGTAGGTTAGCATAGCATAGGGTACGTTGGCTAGGTTAAGCTTGGGTAGGGTAGGATAGGCAAGGCTAGGCTAGGTTTATGTAGGTTATGATATGCTAGGATATGTTAGGCTAGGCTAGGCTAAGCTATGCTAAGCTAGGTTATGGTAGGATAGGTTAGACAAGGGTAGGGTAGACTAAGCTAGGGTAGGTAGGCTTGGCTGGGCTAGGTTGACTTGGCTAGGCTAGGGTATGGTAGCGTAGGCTAGGTAGGTTAGGGTAGGCTAGCTTAGGCTAGGCTAGGTTGGGTAAGATAGGGCAGGTTAGGCTATGCTAGGGTAGGCTAGGGTAGGCTAGGGTAGAGTAAGCTAGGCTTGGCTAGACTAGGCTAGGCTACACTAGGCTCAGTTGTAAGTTAGGGTAGGCTATTGTAGTCTATGTAGGGTACGGTAGGGTAGGGTAGGACAAGGTATGGTAGGCTAGGCTAAGCTAGGATAGGCTAGGCTAGGCTAGGCTATGGTAAGGTAGGATAGGCTAGGGTATGCTAGTTAGGATAAGCTTGGGTAGGTTAGGATAGGCGAGGCTATGCTAGGCTTAGGTAGGTTAGGATAGAGTAGGCTAGGATATGTTAGGCTAGGTTAGGGTAGAATAGGCTAGGCTAGGCTAGAGTATGCTAGGCTAGGGTAAAATAGGCTAACGTAGGCTAGGGTAGGCAAGGGTAAGCTAGGCTAAGCTAGCATAGGTTAGGCTAGTGTAGGCTAGGTTATGGTATGCTAGGCTAGGCTAGGATGGGATAGGCTTGGCTTAGGTAGGCTAGGGTAGGTTAGGTTATGCTAGGGTATGCTAGGGTAGGTTAGGTTATGCTAGGGTAGGCTAGGTAAGCTAGCCTAGGATAGGTTATGCTATGTTAGGTAGGGTAGGGTAGGCTAGTGTAGGATAGGTAGGGTAGGGTAGGGTAGGGTAGGCCATGGTAGGTTAGGCTAGGGTAGGCCACACTAGACTCTGATAGTGTAGGGTAGCGTAGCATAGGGTACACTAGCTAGGTTAAGCTTGGGTAGGGTAGGATAGGCAAGGCTAGGCTAGGTTTGTAGGTTATGATATGCTAGGATAGGTTAGGCTAGGCTAGGCTAAGCTAAGCTAAGCTACGTTATGGTAGGATAGGTTAGACAAGGGTAGGGTAGGGTAGAGTAGGGTAGGCTAAGCAAGGCTAGGATAGAGCAGGGTAGTGTCGACTTGGCTAGGCTAAGCTAGGGTAGGATAGTGCAAGGTATTGTAGTCAAGGGTAGGCTAAGGTAGGGTAGGTAGGCTAGGCCAAACTAAGTTAGGGTAAGCTAGGCTAGTGTAGGATAGGGTAGTCTAGGGTATGGTAGGCTAGTTTAGCATAAACTAGGCTAGGGTAGCATAGGCTAGGTTAGGTTAGGCTAGGCTAGGCTAGGCTAGGCTAGGCTAGGGGAGGATGGGATAGGCTTGGCTTAGGCAGGCTAGGGTAGGCTTAGGATAGGGTAGGCTAGGGTAGGCTAAGCTGGGCTAAGTTATGCTAGGTAGGATAGGTGAGCTACGGTAAGATAGGTAGGTTAGGTAGGTTAGGTAGGCTAGCCTAGGTAGGCTAGGGTTGGGTAGGGTGGGCCAGGGTAGGTTAGGGTAGGTTAAGGTAGGGTAGGTTAGGGTAGGGTAGGCAAGGCTCGACTACGGTAGGTTGTAGGTTAGCATAATGTAGGGTAGGCTAGCTAGGCTAAGCTTGGATAGGGTAAGATAGGCTAGTGTAGGCTAGGGTAGTCTAGGGTAGGGTAGGCTAGGTTAGAGAAGGGTAGGCTAAGGTAGGGAAGGGTAATCTACGGTAGGGTAGGTTAGGGTAGGGTAGGCAAGGCTAGTTTAGTGTATGGTAGGCTAGGGTAGGGTAGGCTAAGGTAGGCTAGGGTAGGCTAGGCAAGGATAGGTAGGTCTGACTATGTTATGGTAGGGCAGGTTAGGCTATGGTAGGGTATGGCTAGGGTAGGGCTAGGGTGTTGTAGGTTAGGCTAGGGTAGTGTACTCTAGGCTAGGCTAGACTAGGCTAGGCTAGTGCAGGCTAGGATATGCTAGGGTAGGCTAGGCTTAGGCAGGGAAGGCTAGGAGAGGTAATATGAAATGTTTAAACTTGAACATTTTTAAAAATTTGTATTTTAGGCTAGGCTAGGCTTGGCTAGGATAGGCTAGGGTAAGCTAGTCTAGGGTAGGTTAGCGTAAGCTAGTCTGGGGTAGGCTAGGGTAGGCTACCTTAGGCAAGCCTACGATAGGCTACCCTAGCTTAGGCTAGGATAGGCTAGCTTAGGATAGGGTAGATAAGGCCAAGCTAGTTTAGGCTAGCCTAGGCTAGGCTAGGCTAGGCTAGGTTAGGACAGGGTAGAGAAGGCCAAGCTAGTTTAGGCTAGCCTAGCCTAGGCTAATCTTAGAATAGGGTAGGCTAATCTAGTTGAGGCCTTGGTAGACTAGGCTGGTTTAAGTGAGGCTAGGCTAAGCCAGGCTATGTTGGGTTACACTCAACTAGTTTAGGCTAGATTAGACATGGGTTAGACTAGGTTAGATAATCTAGTTTAGGATAGGTTAGGATAGGCTAGTTCAGGATAAGCTAGTTAAGGTAAAGCTAGGATAGGAAAAGTTATTTTAGTCTAGGATAGGCTAGGCTATGCTAGATTAGGCCAGGCTAGATCCGCCTAGTGGCTAGGCTAGATTGGGGTAGGCTAGATTAGCCTAGATTAGATTGGATTAGGCTATGCTAGGCTAGGCTATGTTAGGTTAGGCTAGGCTAAGCTAGGAGAGGCTACATTAGGATAGGTTGGATTAGGCTAGATTAGGTTAAGCTATGCAACACTAGTATAGGCTAGGCTAGAATAGTCTATGCTAGATTAGGCTGGGCTGGGCTAGGCTACGCAGATTGTACGAATGATGCCCTAAATCCTCATATAAGGGAGATGTGTAGGTATTATGATGGTTTATGCCTTTTTCTGAAACATATTTTAGTCTAGCCTTTAGCTACATATGTGATGATTTCACTCCATGAATTGTAACACTAATATGTACAATTTCATATTCATATAGCTATGGATAGAAAGAAGATATACCATCATTGAAAATTTAGAAGATCACTGTTGAGATATAGAGAGGTTATTAAAAATTATTTGGTGTGCTAGTAACATATTAATTTGTGCTTTCATGTCTACTAATATGCTTGATTCCACCAGGAATAATGAAAAACACAATTTTATGAGTCTAGGAAACTATAGATCTTTGAACTCAGTGGCCACTAATTATGTGTTGTCACAATATATCCACGTGCTAGCAACAGAAGTTGTAAAGGGAGAGTATATACCAATCATATATCTATCTATATTAGATAAAAATGTTGAGGGATGCCTAGAGAGGAAAACATGCATCTTAACCTAGATTGTGCAATGTAGGGATTATTTGAGGTAAATAAAAGTTAATTGCTATTATGTTGTTTTGAGCTAGCCATAAATCTAGTGCAGTCAAAATATCAACATAAAATTTAAATTGTGACACTCTGTTTAAAGGGTGAATTTTGTGTTGAAATATATTTAGATTACTACAAAATAAATAATACCAAAAAAAACCTTTTATTTTATGCCTCTTCTCTTAAACAATTAACATACATTTTCAAAGTTTTTATGAATTTCAGGTAAATAAAATATTTTATTAATTTTTTAAGTTGTTATTTGAACTATAATTTTGATCATTTAGTCCAATACAAAAGTCATGAATATTGAAGGAATTGTAATTTTAAAATAATAAAATTTAAAAATTATAAAGGTTACAGAAAACTAATCAATATTATCTAAAATTTTCTATTAGTTTTTGCATTTTGTTCACCATTTCATGTCGTGGACAAAGAAAATATGAGGACCATTACATTCTATGTATTAGGATTATTGATATTATTTATATGTGTTTATGTGATTTACAATTATATTCAACACTTTTAACATTATCATAGATATATAAATTAATTTTAAATGTTAGGAGACATCAATTCATTCTTCATAAACATCCATACTTTCCTTATAATGCATCTTCTATAAAAACTATCCTAGATCCATCTTAAATTCAAACCTATTAAGTAGATAGAGTGATAAGGTCTTTCAAGTTGCAAACCTTTCTTTGAGTTTTGCGCCCAAAAAAAGAGGTTTTCATGTTGAAATATTTGATCCCTCTTAGTGCTTGATAGATCTAAAGTAAAGATAGATCTCTGTTTGTTCACCTCCCCAATAAATTAACTTGTGTTATCTATAAATTTAAGGTGGAAATAAAGCACAAAAAAAGATGGAAATAAATTTAAGGTGGAGAAAATGTACCAGGATTTCTTGAACGACGATGGAGACAGAAACGAAATGCTTCGCGAGATGTTGAACATGTTAGAAATGAGTGTTTTGAAGGAGTGAGAGAGTGCAGCAGAACAAAGCTTGAGTAATAATAAAATGTACCTCGAATAATAGAATGTAATAATATACATGAATGCTAAACTGAAATCAATATTACATTTATTTATTTATTTGTTTGTTTATATTTATTTACTTATTTATCATATAAATATAACCAATATAATTTTTATTTATGTAAATATATATTTGTAGTATATATATAAAGTTTATTTATTAATAAATATTTCAGTATTTTGTTTTTTATGTTTTTTTAATTAATTTTTTATTTTTCAATTTGTCAATTATCCAGAAAATAAACAATTTTTTTTTCAAATATATAAAAAAATACAACTTACCATAAATATTATTATTTTTTAATTTTATGCCAATAAGCCTCTTTTTATTGGAATGGCTATCTCTTCCACACTGGTTTTGATTAACAAATTAGATGGAGTGTGACGATGAAATTCATTATATTCTCAAGACATTTCATGATGGGCCTTATGGACTAAATTTTGCATATAGGAGAATAGGTCATAATGTTCTTCACCATGAAAACTTTAATGTACCACTTGACCTCCATTTAAAATATAACTTCCTCTAACCACTAATGATGTACTTGTAGAATTGAATCTCCTTGACTCAAGGAAAATATTGATAATAAATTTCTCTACGAACTTACTTCCATCTATGAAAATACAGTGAACTTCATTTTTGACAGTTATATAAGTAGGTAGTTTAGATAATGAGCATATCCAGTAGTCAATTATACAACTAAAATTTCATCACTTACACACTTTCATACATAGATAACTTGTAATTGTTGATATTGAAGTATCAAATAACAACAAGATTCATCATATTCTAATAGATTCACATAAATAAATCAACAATATATTCTCTCAGTTCTGAAGAATATCAAGAACTACTAATTTGAACTATGCCACTCTCTTCATTAATTGGTTATGCATCTTTCCATTTGAGACAAACGAATATAGGAAAATAATTAACAAATAATAAAACCAATTATAGTTTTCTTCCACTCCATATATACATTCATTATTGAAAATATGAAACCCATAACAATAAAAATAATCATAGCATGACTTCACATATTTTAAGGAATGATTAATAGATTCTTTGGAGGAATAGCTAGTAAAAACAAAATAAGAATGATTTTCTTACAAGTAAGGAAGTGAAAGTAATAACCAAAACTCAAAATGGTGTGGGCAATGTGCACAGGACAAGAGGGAATTATGGATTCCAATTATCAAGTTATTCAAACAAATATTACATATTGATATTGTGGGATCATTTCTAACATTTGAATCAAGCATTGAGAATGACGATATAAGAAAAAAAAATCCTCGCTTTCACTCGATTCCAATTTAACTTCTCTACAGTTACTTGCAAGGGTACACACCAGTTGTGGCATCGAATGTATACACAATTATGTAAAGTGGTAACCTTTGATGCATACATTTTTTATCCAGTTATCATCCATGGAACCTAACCAAAATATGTTTATGTTTCCAAATAAGAAGAGGTTTAGATTCAAGAACCAAAAAAAAAATATTCAAAGATTGAATTCCATTACAAAAAAGCATTGGGTAAATCAAGTTTATTTTCCATCTACGTTTTTTGTTAATGTGGTTATGATGATGCATTCATTTTTTGTTTCTTATGCCTCCTACACCATATTCATCTTTGAAAATTATCCCGTGGACACAGGAAACAACAACTACATGACCATGCTTGTGAAGGTCAAGATGTGGTACAATATCACTAACTTCACCAATCGCTTTCCCACTGGTAGGTTTTGTAATGGTAGAATACAAAGACACCATGAGTTAAGTCAGTGATGGAATTCACAGGAATGGATGTTCCCATTCCAAAATCCAACCAAGCATTCCATAGTAACGAAAGTGCCAAGGAATGTGTTTGTGTCTTGTTATATTAGCCTCTATTTCATAGGTAAAGCACAACATTGTTAGTTGATTGAGGTAGACAGTCATACCATAAAAAATTATGTTGAACTGATTAGGTAGAAGAAACCTCTAATCAGGATATTTCACACAAAAATAAATGGGGAACCTCGGGATGTAACTTAGTGCACTGGAAAATTAATATAAAGAAAATGTGATGCACAAAATCAATAGAAGCAGATGAATGTACAGATTAATCAAGAACCTTGGGTATAAAATTTTGTTTGACAACAGTTTCAATTATTTTGCATAGAGCATAAAGAATTGTCCTTGTTTTCAGAACTACTGGAATGGATGAATATTTGGATCAAGCTAGATAATTGTTTCAACTTTTCTTTTATTGTAGACATGCATGAATACCCTCAGCTTTATAAGGGTTCATACCATTAATGTTCAATAGTTTGTAGATTCAATGGGTAGATGGAGAATAACGACTGTACCAGCAGATGCATATATAAACACATAAGAATGGCCAGCTATAGGAAGTAAATGAAGCTTGCAAATCTAATTTATCAATGCAAAGGTAAGATGACGATTATCTGGCATTAACCACAGAAGAAATATGAACAACCAGTTCAAGTTCAAGCTTAGAACATAAGAGAAAATGGAAATTGAACATATAACAACAAAAGAACCTTATATTACTAGAATGAACATGAGAAGCTTGAGTAGCAAAGTATCCATAGTCTCCAGAAGTTGAACCCTTGTTACTCTGAATTTTCACATATTTATAGGCCCTTTTACAATGCTCTCGAGCCTTCTGAGGTTCGCGAGGTCTTAATCTATTCCCGCTGTCTTTAACAACTTGATGCCCTGACTAGGCATGCATGGGCTCAGAGGTTTCTTCTCTAAAGAAGAGTAACCTCATTCTGGTACTTTGTTGTGCTGGCAGGGAGCTCGCTCGTGCCAGAGATGCCCCTTGATCACTTTTGTTGGTTTTGGCTCCGTTGCATTGTTGATGCTGCATGATCGCTTTTGTTTCGGGCTATATCGTGCTATGGCCCTTTTTTTCCCTTTCTGGCCTTTGTCTCCCGATACTTGTTCCCTCGTCTTTGTTCTATGATGGAATGGGTCTACGGGCCTTTGTAATCCCTTTAAATCCTAACAATGATTGTTTTATGTTTTATACAAAAAATGCTACAACACTGTAAACTCCCACTAAGATCTATTTATTTCAGACTTTAAAATTCCTTGAACTCTATCTATTCCTCTATTAGGTCCATCCTTATTGCTATCGCAAATCGCAAGTGGATTTTTCCCTTGCTTCCCTTTGTACTTTAGAAATACATAAAAAACTGCGAAAATGCATTGAAAATGGCTTTTCTGGGACCTCAAATATTATGAAATAATATTTAGAATACCGTAAGGTCTGGTTCATTGTGTAGCACACATATATGTGTAAAGGCCCCTTTCCTTGGTGTTGCTCTGATGTGATATAGTGATATTATCTGATCACAATCGCATATCATGCCCCAAGCCATTGATAGCGCTATTCGTTAGTCTCTGATAGCGATTGTGCGATGCGATGTCGGTCATTGATCTACGTTATTGACCGACGGTACATGTTGCATCATGGATCACTGTCACAAGTTCCATACAATCTGTGCCGATATCCACCGATTGACTTCGCCGATTGCGACCTGCCGATCAAATCTAGACTGTTGATCGGCCAAATCTAACAGTTGCTATGTGTATCAATGTTTATGCCTCTGATACTTGGTTTTTCATTGTTTCCTATGGTTTTCTGCCTCCTCACAGTGCTTTTCTACCATTCTGAGGGCTTTTGGAAAGCGATTATTTTGATCTTTGAGTGATCCTTAAGAAACTTTTAAAGACTTCTAGAGTGTTTTGGATTCATTTTTGGGTCATTTGCCAACAAGGCTAACACTGGCTACTTCTGGGGATAAAAGCCTCCCTGTGAGGTTTCAAGAACTACAAAGCAATGCCTTTATTATAAAACCAAAATCAAATCTATCTCCTAATGTTCCATTGGGCATGGAGCCTATATTGTATAGAAAGAATAAAAACTGAAAAAAAAATATTTACAATATCAAGGATTTAAAGCCTTAAATGAAATCAAGTTTCAAGAATCGCCCATTGACCAGGCTGCCAAAGACATCTTCTCCTTCCAGACTGTGTAGAATAAAGGTATTGTTCTACTGAATTTGGGAGATGACAAATGGACCTGTCCATAAGGAGTCAACCTTACCACGATTACCTTTCTTTTCCTTCATCACATCCCATTTGAGAAACCAGTCACCAACTTGGAAATTATCCATTTCTATTTTCCTGTGAAAGGTTTCTTTGATTTTCTTCTAATGAAATTTTGACTTTTCAACCAGATGCTCTCTAATCTGTTGTAATTCAACTAGGTTATTCATTCTCCTTACCATGTCATTCATTTCATCCTATTCTTCTTGAAAGAATTTGGCCACAGGGAGAATAAGCTAGAGAGGAGAAACAACATTATTTCCATAAACTAGCTTAAATGGAGAATTTCCTATGGACTTCTTGTTGGTAACTTTGTCAGCCTACAGTGCAAACTTCAACTTGGAATCCCATCTCTTTTTGTTGTCCTCCTACTATTTTTTGACTATCCTTACAAGACTCTTGTTAGATGATTCTGCCAGGCCATTACCTTGAGGATAATATGAGGTATAATGCACCAATTGAACGCCCATGGATTCACACATGTCCACCTAATCTTCAGCCTTGAAAGTTGTTTCATTATCAATGACTAGTTTGGTTGGGCACCCAAATCTAGTGAAAATGTTCTCATTCAAGCAATTTATGACAACTTGATGATTAGCGTTTTTAGTGGGTATGACATCGATCCATTTGTTGAAATAATCAGTGGCTACCAAGATCCATTTGTGTTGGAAGGGACAACAGTTCTTTAAATAGGAGTTTCCTTGGCACTATTCATATTCAACCTCAGGTTATATCTGTGCTGATCTTCATTTTGTAGAAAAGCTCCACCATCCCACTTTTGGTTGATCTGGTCATTGAATAATGACCTTTCCTATGCAGATAAGGTCAAAAAGGAGGCACTGCCTTTGTCTTCCATACAATGGATCTCATCATCTTCATCAAACTATTCTTCGTCCATGAATACGTTCTGGAAAGGGGTCTTCACCCTTTGGTCTTCATTGGCATCTTTGCTTCTTTGCAGAATCTGCAACTGCTCATTAGCTCTTCTATATGGATTTGGATTTGGATTTGGATTTGTAGGAGTAAAGGTATTATGAACTCTTCCTTTCCTAGGGTGCTGCTCAACCTTTAACTTAGAGATTTCAGAGGCTAATGACTCTATCATCTTAGTTATTTTATCTATCTTAGGGTTTAAAGATGATGAAGACTTGCCCCTTTTTCTTCTTCTATCAACATTTCCCTTGAGCTTCTCTGTAGCCATGATGTTTGATTCTACTTCCAAGGCTGCATCTTGCATATCAGCCAAAGTAGCACATTACCTCTCCCTCAATACTAGACCGAAGTCAAATCAAAAGCACTGGCATAGGTGAGTTTAGCAGAGGTAGTGGCGGGTTTTACTTCAGCTAGAATATTGTTGTACATGAATTTAAACCTCTTATTAAAATCAGAAAGAAACTTACCATTTTCCCTCTTTAAGTTGCGAAACTCGGTGTGGTAGTAGAGTAGATCCTTCTTATACCCCCAATGATTTAGGAATGAATCATATAAAGCCTCAATATCTGCTATAGATCTTGGGGTCAGTTCTCTTAACCATTTTCTAGCCTCTCCATCTAGGCTTTGGATAAATACTCTCATCTACACATCATCTTCACTAATGTCTAGGTTATCAACATAGCTATAGAATGATTCAAGATGTTTCTCATCTATAACACCTTAAGTCCCAGTGAACTTGGGCCTATACTTCTGCTATTTTGTAGTAGGCATGGAATTGAAAGGAGTGGGCACTACTAGAGTTCCATACCTAGCAGCTATGGTTCTTTCCATTTTTGTAGGTTCTTGTGGTCCTGCCATAGCTGTGGTGGCTATAAGGGTACTGGAAATCTGAATGATAGAGGAATGAGGAGTGACAGATAAGACTAAGGGAGTATTATGGGTATAAGATAGGATTTCCTTTGGGCATACAACAAAAGGAGAACCTAAAGAATAAGGAGCTTTATGAATCTCTCAGATTTTTTCTTCATTACTAGTATTAGATGCTATACTCTCAACATGTATTTGTTCTATTACAGGATTTTCTTGAAGAGATATAGAATATTGTTTAGATTTACTTGAACCTAATCCTCCTTTCTGGAATACTTTTCTTTCTTTGATGATTTTCTTAGGATCAAATACTTGGTCAGCTTGTGGCTTCTAAGGATTTCTCCAAGCATGCCTCAAAAACTGAGCCAAAACTATGAAGTGGAGTCACCAAAAGGTTTGTCCTCTAGTAGAGTTGCTAGATAGATGATTACAATCGAAAAAGTGCCCAGACTTTTTCTATCATCAAAACTAGATCTGTTTCGTCTCCCAGGGAAGCTGAGCTTTAGTTTCCTCTCCCCAGCAACGATGCTAATTATGTCATCACTCCAAGAAACTCTCCTAGGTTGCAACTCGGAGATGCCTTGTAACATATAATCTTCAATATTGTTCTCGGAACTATTGGAATGGACGAAGGTCTGGATCAAGCCAGATAACCATTTCAGCTCTATTTTTACTCAAGACATGCATGAGCACCCTCAACTTTACAAGGCTTTAGACCACTAATGCTCAATAGTTTGTAGACTTAGTGGATAGATGGATAATACCGACTGTACCAATAGATGCACATATAAACACATATGAATGGCCAACTACAGGAAGTAAATGAAACTTGCAAATCTAATTTATCAATGCAGAGATAAGATGACAGTTATTTCGCATTAGACACAGAAGAAACATGAAAAACCTATTCATGTGCAAGTTTAGAAGAGAAGAGAAAATGGAAATTGAATATATAACAGCAAAAGAGGCTTATATTGCTAGAATGAAGATGAGAAGCTTGAGTAGCAAAGTATCCACAATATCCAGAAGTTGAACCCT
>APFE030469823.1:0-38900 GCA_000404065.3 Pinus taeda | reverse complement strand
AATACAGTTGAAGAAAAGGATTATATGTCTCGAATTCCTTATGCCAATGTAGTAGGATGTTTGATGTATGCGATGGTTTGTACTCGACCAGATATTTCACATGCAGTGGGGGTTGTCAGCAGGTACATGGCAAATCCTGGTAAAGAACACTGGTCAGCAGTGAAATGGGTGCTTCGGTACTTGAGAGGCACAAGTAGTTATTGTATTTCTTACAATAAGAGTAGTGAATTTGTTTGCGGGTATGTTGATTCCGATTTTGCAGGTGATTTGGATAAGAGAAGGTCAACTTCAGGGTACGTCTTTACTCTTGCAGGTGGAGCTATCAGCTGGATGTCAAAGCTACAGAACATTGTTGCTTTGTCCACTACTGAAGCAGAATACATTGCTGCTTCTCATGCTTGCAAAGAGGTGGTTTGGTTGAAAGGTTTGCTTGGTGAGTTTGGTAGGTTACAGGACAACATCAGGTTACTTTGTGATAGTCAAAGTGCAATACATTTGGCTAAGAATCCGGCCTATCATAGTAAATCAAAGCATATTCCAATTAAGTACCATTTTGTAAGACAGGTTATCACTGAAAGGGGAGTCTCTCTTGAAAAGGTGCATACAAAGGACAACTGTGCAGACATGTTCACGAAACCAGTTCTGTTGGAGAAGCTATGCTGGTGTTTGGCTTCTCTTGGCTTGCAGAAAAGATAAAATAATAATAAAAGGGCATCAGGCGAATTGTTGTCAAGGTGGAGATTGTTGAGATTTTCTGTTTGTAACAAAATAGGAAAAATCTCAGCTGATGACAACAATAGAATTCAGCTCCTAGATTAGCTCCAGGTAGTTGGGAGGGAGTTAATGCCTCCTATATTTGATGTGAGGGAATTAATGAGGCTGTTAGATTCTCTATGCTATATAACAGGCAATCATTCGGATGGTTTGCTAAGAGTGTGAGAGTTTTGTGAGGAATTCATGATGTAATCTCCAATTTGATTAATAAATTCCTGATGCCTATGTTTGGTGGACGTAGCCCAGATTGGTTGGGTGAACCACGTTAAACTCTTGTGTTTATGTGCTTGATATTCTGCTGTGTGTTTATTTATTTTTGCTGTGCACCTGGTCCAACACCAGGTTCGTTGCTCAGCTCTACAACAAAACTCTTTACTGTAGGCTCCACACACTTGGCTCTACACATTCGACACAATTTGGCTTCAAAATTGAATTACAATACTTCTCAAAGGTGGTTCCATGTGCTCGGCTACTTTAAAACTTTTCACGCTGCTCCATATTTGCAGGCTGCTCCACGATGCATAGCATAGACAACAACCTTTCGAGTTATCTCAAGAACAACGTAGTGGATCCAATGAATAATGTGTAGTGTATTAAACAATAACGTGCAGTGTAGAAAACTAATAAAATCCATATACTTTTCCTAGTCTGCCCTATTTGGATGCAGATTACCAACCTTCCAACAATGGTGCTTCCTTTCCAAGTGAATTCCAGTAGACAATAATGCTGTCAACTGATGGTGTTCCTTGAAATTTATAATTGTTTAAATCCAACTCTTAGAAACTAATCTTTAAATTGTTGGGCCTGATACCAAAAATGATGAAGAGACCATAGGGGCTTGCAAACTAAAAATTATCACACTAAAACTGAAATATCCACACAATAATTATGCACACGAAATTTAAATAGTTCATTAATAAACAAAATATTTACAAGTGAACTATTGGCCTTATCATTGGTCTCTCATTCTTCTCTTTATTTCGCTTACATGCCTCATGGCTCACCTATATTTATACAAGTGGATCTGAACCCAAATTAAGTTCTAGATCCTAAACAAACTCCCACAATATCTCTCATGATTCATAAAAACTCTCACCTAATCCTTTATCTCTAGATGAGATCTAACTAACCCTCAAATTTCTCAACTCTTCCAAAATACTCTCGAACTTTCTCCTAATTACAATAATTCTCATTTTCTCCTAAAACTATAGGAAAATACAATAAATAATTAAATCATAACTTTGGGAACCAACTCCCTTGGTAAACATTCAACCCTAGGATAGATGCTCCTGCATCAAACTTTTTTCTTACCATTAGCAAAAATAAAACAAAAGATATTTACAAGTTTTATCAGGGGGTGTTATGTGGATTAGTTGGAAATCCTCAAAATGATCCACTATATTGTCCATTCTCCAAACGGGGTAGACCTTGTCATGGACTAGGAATGGCTTTCGAGACCTGTTGTATAAGAAGCGCCGAATCTCCCACAATCCTCATACTTTTAAAATCTTGCTCATTAGCTAGCTTCAAGGCTTTCCATAATGCCCAAAACTCCATGTGATTGTTGGTTTCTTGTATGAGAGCCACACAAAGGTAAATTCCAAATGTTCGTTAGGGATGAATAATTCCCTTCCCACTCTTGCCACCCCATAACATTTAAAAAACATTAATAACAAAAAGCAATTATATATAGAGAGAATTCTTATTCTATTAGGAAAATTTGTAACTCATTCATTTTTTTAATATGGAGTTGACTGTATATAAATATAAAAAAATTATATATATATAATATATATATATATAAATAATATATATATATATATATATAATTATCAATTAAAAAAAATTTACCAAAAATTTTTTTAATATAAGAAGAGTCTTAATAACGATACATGTTTCTATTCTAAATGTGATTGGGGTATGTAATCAGACATTTTAAATGTGTAGAATATACAATCAAATAAAATATTTCAAGTGGTCATATATATATATTAATATATATATTATATTATTATAGTATATATATATATATATAATTAATAAGTTAAAAAAAAATAATAATAGATCATATATGTGGGAGAGGAGATTAGAATTCTAATCCATTAATAGTGTTTTATGGGGATATTATAGTTATTCATTTTTAAATATGGACTTGCATATATATATATATAATAATATTATATATATAAATTATAATTATATCTATAATAATATATACATTTTACAAAAGTATTTAAAAAAAATAATTATAGATAGGCCTTAATGATCTAATGTGTTTCTACTTCAAAATATGATTGGGGAATTAATTAACATGTGTAGTAGAATGTAAATTATAAATATAAATATTCAAGGCTGATATATATATATATATTATATATAATATACTTTATATATATATATATATATACTATATATATACAAGTGTGATTCGCTCAAAATCACATAGAATTTTTTTTATGTCACATGCTCCACAACTTCAATAAAAAAAAAACACAAATAACATAATTTATACACTCATTACCAAATTTGTTTATTTTCAATTGTATGTTATAGTGCAAGGTTATTTGAACTTATGACCTTGGGTACGAACATGTTTAACTTGTTTATAATAATCTGACCTTCCCTTGTTTATATCTTTGACATATGATATAAGTTTCTAAACTATGCCAAGGTATTCTCGGTGTGATGTCCCTTAGAGGTAGGCATTAGTTGCATTCCCAAGTGTTAGAAACTATATAGCTTATTCATGTTGTTTACGATTATTATAAGTATCTCAATTTCTCACAGTAATAGCTTCATTTAATACTCATTGGTCAATTTGCACACCTGGCTTCGTATCTGCCCTTCGTCCTTCCACCACTTGGTCCTATGGTCTAGAATTCAACTAAGTGGTTGAGGAAACTAACCCTCTCTCCGCTGAGTGGTCCGACCACTCATTGCTTGTGACTCATAGGGTTTCAGGGTTCTACAACTGGATTGACATTGCTATGGTTTGGAGTTACCCTTCTCCAACTTGAATTTACAGGTATGCACACTAATCAGTTTACTTCGAGACTTCTCACATTATTTAATTTTCCTACTGTCTCATGCAATTTTAATGGTTCTACAAATGGAAAAGGGTTTCTCTTCTCTTCCGGCTAGCTGAGATAGGAACGCCACCATGAAACAGGTAAAAGAACTCTTCCCTCAACTAAAGTGCCTCTATTTTAATCAATAGGTCCACATAGTTACTAGTATTAGTAATGATTTCCCCTAGCATATTGGAGGCAAGTACCTTTTGATTTTAGTAGGTATTAACCCTCTACGCCAATTACCTTTCAGATTTTTATTTTTCCCTTATGTAAGGTATAACTAGCTCTCCTTTTTGTTGCCTTGTTGTAGGTTAAGATGATTCTAGCTCAACCATTTTAGAGTTTCTTCTCTATTGAAATTCCAGTTGCACTTACAAAAATATTTTGTTCCTCCAGGTTCTACTTATAACCTCTCTTGCTTTGGCACATGGTTTCAAGGAAATATGTGCACACTTCTAACCAAGATTCTCAGTTTAAGAGTGTTGTTCTATAATAGGGTTTATATGATAACAATACAATTAAAAGACAAGAACTACTAGAATTAACCTGAGCCAAAGGTTTTCATGTTAAGTTTGCTACTATTTTTATAAGAATGGCCACGACACCCTTGTAAGATTTGATAGGATTTTACACAATATGTTCTTAAATTTTTTATGTTGATTTCTTATGGATTATTGCCTTTCTTATATCATTTTAAGAATTTTTAATGAATTCTTTAAGTTGAATATTTATTTCAATTCATATTCCCGTTTATGCTATCTTTTCTAAAAAGAAGTCTTAGAATGTTCTATCTTTTTTGCCTTATGTTATCGGTCATTGTTTATATGTACATGGTTTCACATAAATTTAGATCTTGTTATGAATATTTGAACATTTGATTCTTATATGTACCTTACTTTCATGCATGTACTTTCTATGCTTAAATTATGGATTCTAGAGTCGTATGGTTTTCCTGTAGGTTGTTTCCTTATAATTTTAGCATTATCACCCATTATGCGAAGAAGTTTCACAAAAAGTTCTTATTCTTTTGTCCTTTTGTTTTTTTTGTAAAATATTTATGGTGCCCAACATGAAGTGGGACCTGAGGTCCTTGGGACCTACTTCTTTCCCATGTGTTACCATTTCTTTTCTCCTTTAAAGTTCTAGAATACTTCTCGAACGAGTCTCATTCATATGGGGTTCAACCAATTCCCTTCTCTTGTTACTACTAGATATATTCTTCGATTGTATATTAGCTACTAGTTATCCTGAGTCTTATCTTATTCTTAATGTTAGGAAATCTTCCCCATATTCAAAGATAGAACATAGCATAAATTCAATAAAGATATATTGGAAAATCAAAAGGAGCACGTTTTCCTTAAACATAATTTATAATCATGAAGATTGTCTCAATAGAAAACCTCCGTAGGAATCCTCCACCTCCTATAGTTAACAATATTCATTCCACAAAAAAATCTTTAACCTATAACATTTACTAATATAAAATGAATTCTAAAAATTAAATTCACTTATGTGAAAGTAGTTCACCCAGTCAGGGAATTAATCTGGAAAGAGGACTCCACCACCCAACCAATGAGATTTGGAAATTACATCCAAGTCTCCCCCAAGCCTCCTTAATTTCCGAAGTAGTTGATAAATAGTAGTAAGATCTTGGGCCTTAAGACTCCTAGTCCATCCAAGAAATTCCAGACTTAGGGTTTCCACTAGCTCTTGTCCAGCTAAAGAATACACACAACAATGTCTTTCTTTACCTTATCAGCATCCTGCTCAAGGTTCTTTCCTCCTTTCACTTCCCTCGGGCCTCTCTTTTACTCTTACCTCTTTCCCTTTTCTTCCCTTCTCAAACTGAGATGTTTTAATCTCCCAGGGAGGAGGAGGAATAAATTGTCTCAACTACCTAAAAATTAAAGATTTTATTTTTGGAATCCTTTTCCCATAATTCCTTGACTTGCTACACATTTAAAATAAAACAAACTTGTAAACATCTAAAGTTCCTTACTTAGACTTTCACTAGTCCATAATTTATCGATTCTTTCATTGTAAAAGTAAATAACAAATATTTACATATCCAGGGGGTGTTACATCTCTCCACTCTTGTGCAAAACATCATCCTCGGTGTTCATATTTTCTCTTGGAATAGGTCAGGATATGCTTCCTTCATTAACCTTTCATCCTCCCAAGTGGCCTCTTCTGAGATAAAGTTCCTCCACTACACTTTAGCCTAGGTGATAACTCACCTTTGTAACATTGTTTCTCTTTGATAGAGAATACTAGGAACTTTCCGTCTAGTTCAACCTGTTCCACATCATAAACTGTCATTAGTTTATATTAGTCTTCATAAAGAATTATTAAATAATAATGAAAATTAATCATTAGATATTTACATGAACCTCTTACTAGTTAATCATATGTCTAGAGTCATATACACATTTTTTTACCAAAGAGATGTGAAATACAATTTGGACTCGTATATGACTAGGTAATGCAAACCAATATGGAATAGGTTCAATTTGTTGGATGTGGAGCCTGATTATCTTCATGTTTCAAAGGTATTGTTTCAACCATGTTTGGATATCAATCCTCGACGAGGAGGTGTGGGCGGGATTCCCCTCCACACTATTGATGCCTGGGGGGTCCAGGGGGGGCAACTGCATGTTTGGAGCCCCCTCAGCAGGGAGTTCAGGGGCAACACCCGCTAAAAATAGATGAAAATTTGCCTTGTAAAATATTGTAATTTCATAGTCAATCTGAGTCGTTCATTAAGCGAATGATATGATGGTAGAAGTTATGTTTAATTTAGGTTTTTTTGCCCTAGAAGGAAACCCCTCGATTTATATGAGGGAATTGTATTGCAAATGTGTATTATAATTCTGAGTGAGAGAGAGAGAGGAAGTTCTATGAGAGCGAAGAGGAAATTACAACAAATCTATTTTAGCCTGTATCTCTTCAATTTGTTGGATAATATAAAAGGAAGGACCCACTATTTCTCCTTAGACTTAGCCCAAATTAACTGAACCACATATATCTGTGTCTCTCTTATTTTATGCATTTTTGTATTTGTGTTACCACAATATTTTATGTATTTCATTATTCTGTTAATTAATTTCTAGCATAATTTGTTCCAAGATTTGGAAAGGGTCGCAATATGGACCTAATTTTTCACAACCACCCCACCATAGAGTGTTTGTCTCAGGTTTCACTCAGACATATACATGGTCCCTTATCTGGAACTCTTTATGGGTTCTCCTCTTGTTTACATGTGCTTTTTTTATATCTTGAGCAGTTTTTAAGTTCTACTGAACCTTCTTCACAGTATGTTCCGTTTATGCTAGCATATTATAAACTAACAATAACTTATCTTCAGGGTTTTTTTAGTTAACTGGTGTTCGACACCTCCTTCCATATAAGACTTCGAAAGGAATCATATTTAACGATTCATGGTAAATTTTGTTGTATGTAAATTCAAGTAAATAAATGTATTCTTCCCACTTAGTCTATTGTTGTGTTACATGCATTCTTAACATATATTCTAGTACCTAATTTACCCACTCAGTCTAGCCATTTGTCCGTGGGTGATAAGTGGTACTATACTAAACCTAGGTACCCAATCCCATAAAAAGAGTTTTCCAAAATGTTGATCTGAACTTCACATATCTATTAGAAATCATTACCATCAACCTACCATGTAATCTAAAAATTTATCAATAACTATATCTTCAATTTGCACAATTTCATATGTAGATTGAATAGGGATGAAATGGGCTACCTTACTCAGTTTATCGACCACCACCTTGATTGAGTCATTTTGTCTCTTGGTTTTAGGAAAACCTATTATAAACTCTAATATAATAACTTCCCATTTCCACTATGGAATGGGTAGAAGGTGAAGAAAACTGGCTGGATGTTGGCATTCAGCTTTAATTTTCTGACACTCCAAGAATTTGGCTAAATATTCACTGATGTCCTTCCTCATTCCAGGCCAAAAATAGTCTTTCTTTATGGCAAAAAATAATTTCTGATATACGAGATGAGCAGTATAAGGACTTCTATGAAATTCATCCAATATTATTTTCCTAATAGTCATTTGATTAGGAACATAGATCCTTCCCCTAAAAGTCAATAAATTATCTTTATTCATGTCATATTCATATTTAGTTCGAAATTTGTTTGCTTGTTTAGCTTGTTGCCATAAAAAAACATATTTTGGATCTTTAACTGTAACTTCCTTAATCTGATTTAAAAAAATAAATTCCACTTGACTATAGGAGATTTCATATACATAATGTAATTTCCTACTTAATGCATTAGCCACTCAATTTTCTCTTCCTTTTAAATGCCTATTTTCAAAATCAAATTCAGTTAAAAAAGTTGTCTATCTGGTTTGTCATGCATTGAGGTTAGATTGTTTAAAGAAACTAGTTAAGTTGTTATGCTCAATCATCAATACGAACCTTTTACCTAACAAATAATGCCTCCATACCTTCAAGCCGTGTACTGCCGCACTTGATTCTAAATCATAGGAAGAGTATATTTGCTCATGCTCCTTCAACTTTCGAGACTCATAGGAAATTATCTTTCCTTTTTGAATCCATACCCCCCCCCCCCCACCCCCAACACCTCCTCCGCATGTGTATGTGTAGACGATGAACTCCTTCTCAAGGTATGCAATTTTTAACACCAGGGTTTTGGTCAATAAATGCTTTAATTGTTCAAAACTATGTTGACAACTCGTTTTCCACTTGAATTTTTCTCCTTTCTTCTACAGAGAAGTTATAAGATACATAATTCTAAAAAATCACTCGATAAAACTCCCATGAAAGATCAAATATAAAAAACATTACTGGGAACATGCCATTCCATGATGATTTTGATTTTCTTAGGGTCAGCAATTATTCCCTCTGCAACAATTATATGTCCTATGTATTGGATCTAGTCCTTATATAAGTCACACTTACTATATTTGGCATACAATTAATGGCCCCACAGGGTTTGCAGGACTATCTGTAGATGTTTCTTATGTTCTTCTAGATTTCTTAAATAAATAAGTATGTCATAAATAAAAATTAGGACAAATTTATCTAGGTTAGGGTGAAAAAAACCATTCATAAGACTCATAAATGTTATTGGGGTGTTGGAAACCCCAAATGGAAATACCACAAACTTGTAGTGACCATAACGAGTTCTAAAGGTTGTTTTTGGAATGTCTTCTTCCCTTATCCTTATCTGATGATAATGTGATCGCAAATCAATTTTAGAAAATATTGTAGCACCTTTTACTTTATTGAAAAAATCATCGATCCTTGGCAAGGGGTATTTGTTCTTAATGGTAAGCTTGTTCAATTATCTGTAATAAATACAGATTCTTGTAGTACCATCATTCTTTTTAACAAATAATATGGGGGCTCCCAAGGTGATACACTAGGAAGGTTGTAACCCTTATCAAGTACCTCCTGCAGTTGCATATTTAATTCAGAAAAATCAAGGATACTCATTCGATAGCCTGGGATTTTGACACAGGAGCAGCTCTTGGAATCAGCTCTATAGTGAAATCAATGTCTCATTTAGGAGGTAGAAATGGAATTTCGTCTAGAAACACATGATTAAAATCTTGGACTACAAGCAATTTTTCTAAGGCAAATATTTTATCCTTAGATTTGGTATACCCTACTTGGACAACATAAATGTAACAACCCTTCCTAATACATTTTCCTAACTGATAAGTTGTGATTGGTCGCAACTTCATGGGCCTCCTTATTCCTTGAATTTGTTGTTTGACGCCCTCCTCAGTGATATAACTAATGGTTTTTTCCTTACAATTTTCTAAGGAATAGTTCCCCTCTAACTAGTCCATACCAATTAAGATATCAAAAGACCGTAAGGGTAGCACATTCAAATTTACACTAGTTTGCTGACCTATTATCTCAATGGGACAATATATTACTTTATATGAAACCCTTTTTTTGGCCCTAATAACCAACTATACCAACCAGGGATTTTTCAATTTATGGGTTTGTAAGTGACACATTTATGTTACCTTGGAGCTAACATAACTTAAACCTTCCCTTGTATCAATCAAAATATATACAACATAGTTAAATAATTTACCTTCAAACTTGATCATAGTAGGTTGGTATTATTCTTGGTGATCCTCCAGGGCAACATTGATTTTAGGTATGCTCCTAGCCACCTCACCAGTGGTAGAAGCTTCCTGAATATTTCCAGTTTGCTCCGCTCTAGTGTGATGGGAACAATTTTTGTAGTAATGGGGATTTTCACAACCCCAACACTACAATGGGGGTCGTTGTGATAGACTAGCCTTTGATTTACTCAACACCTCTACTTGCTTAGGCTCACCTTGTAATCTTAAATATTTTTTATTTTTCCCAAGAAATTTGTTTTGCTAGTTTTTGTGTGCATTTCTGGTGTTTCCATTTTTTACATTTTTAGTGCTATGGGAATTTTTGGTTCCCTTATTACTTAACCATCCCTCTCTTCCTTCCACCTTTTTCTTCATTTTTTGATAGTAGATTCATCTCTTCTGAATGGCCTCATCCATAGTCTTGGGATTATCAAATTCCAAATGCTCCTTCATGAATGTTAGTAAATTGCTCATAAAATGTTGCACTTTGGCCTTTCCTCATGTATATAAGGCATGTGTCTTAGTAGGGATGCAAATTTAGTTATGATTCATCCATAGAGAGTTTTCCTAATCATAGATTGTGGAATTCCTTCGCCTTATCATTGTAGAAGTGTTCAGTCAAATACTTATCCTTGAAATATTTCTGGAAACCTCCCCAAGTCACTCCTTACTCATCAACTACATGAACAACCTTGACCTCTTCCTACCATAGGTTGGATTTTACCTAAAGCCAATAGATGGCTAGTCTTTCCTTCAAATTATGGTCATATTCATAGATATGGAAATATTTGTTCATATTAATTCACCAAGCTTCAACAACTTCTTCTAATTCTTCATCAAATGTCGGGGGATTAATTTTCTTGAACTCACCTTGAAATTATGTTTTTTGCTTCTTGTTTTTCATATGATCAAAGGCATTACTAGATTCCTTCCCCTTTTCTCCTATATCACCTTCCATTCTCTGAGTATGGATCCCTGGTGACATATATTCACCTCTCTGTCTTTTCACCTCACCCATGACTTCTCGACCAAGGCTTGGTATAGAGTTCCTATGGTTTTTCCAATCAGAGAGGCTTTTCAGAATTTGTTCTTGGTGCATCAATCTCTCATTATCATCCCGCAAATGAGCCATCACAACTCTTAGCTGTTGAATTATTTCCAACAACATAACGGTAGGATTTTGGTATTCTCCCCCAATTGGACCCACATTATTGAATTAGCTCCCGAAATTGGTGTAGATACAGATTCTACAAATGGTCTTAATGGTGGCATACTTCTAGCAACTCTCCTCACTGTGATTCCTCTGTGAACATACATATACATGTGTTATCTAGTTTCCCAATAGGCCACATTATTATACCTTAGCTATGATGCCACTTGTCACATGCTCCACAACTTCAATAAAAAAAACACAAATCACATAATTTATAGTCCCATTACTAAATTTGTTTCTTTTCAATTATATGTTATATTGTGAGGTATTCAAACTTGTGACCTTGGGTATGAACATGTTTAACTTGTTTATTATAATCTGACCTTCCCTTGTTTATATCTTTGACATATAATATAAGTTTGTAAACTATGCCGACGCATTCTCAGTGTGATTTATCTTATAGGTAGACATTAGGCTTATTCCCAAGCACTAGAAACTATAGAACATATTCAGGTTGTTGAGTGTTATTAGAAGTCACTCAATCTATTGTAGTACTAGCTTCATTAAATACTCACCGGTCACTTTAGACACCTGGCTTCGGATCTTCCCTTCGTCCTTCCACCGCTTGGTCCTACAATCCAAAATTCAACTAAGAAGTTAATGAAATTAACCATCTCTTCACTGAGTGGCCCTACCGCTGATACTACTTGTAACTCAGAGGGTTTCGTGGTTCTGCAACTTGATTTTCATTGCTAGGGTTTGGAGTTACCCTTCTCCAACAGACGTTTATAGCTATGCACACTAACCATTTTATTACGAGACTTCTCACATCCTATAAATTTCCTACCGTCTCATGTAATTTTAATGGTTCTATAGGTAGCGACAAGGTTTCTCTTCTCTTCGAGCAAGCTGAGATAAGGAAAAACAACCATGGCACGGGTAAAAGAAATATTCCCTTAACTTAGGTGCCTCTCTTTTAATCAATAGGTTCACATAGGTACTAACGAAAGTAATGTTCCCCCCCAAACGTATTGGTGGTGGATACCCTCTGATTTTAGCATGTATTAACCCTCTACGCCAATTCCCTTTCATTTTTTTCTTTTTCCCTTGTGGAAGGTATAACCGACTCATGTTTATGTTGGCTTATTGCAGGTTAAGATGATTCTAACTTAATTGTTTCAAGGTTTCTTCTTTACTGAACTTCTAGTTGCACTTACACAATTTTTCCATTCCTCTAAGGTCTACTTATAGCCTATCTTGCTTTGGCACAGGGTTTCAAGAAAATATGTGCACACTTCCAACCAAGAGTCTTGGTTTAAAAATGTTGTTCTATAATAGGGTTTCTATGATAGGAATATAATTAAAATACAATAACTACTTAGCTTAACCCGAGCCAAAGGTTTTTATGTTAACTTTTTTATTATTTTTATAAGAATGGCCACATCACCCTGGTAAGATTTTACACAATATGTTATGAAATTTCTAATGTTGATTTTTTTTTGGATTATCACCTTACTTCTGGTGTTTTAGGAATTTATAATGACTTCTTTAAGTTTCATATTTATTTAAGTTCTCATGTGGTTCTTATTCCCATTTATGTTATCTTTTCTAAAAAGAAGTCTTAGAATGTTCTCGCTTTGTTGCCCTATGTTATCTGTTATTTTTTATACGTACAAGGTTTTAGATACATTTAGATCTTGTTATGAATATTTGAACATTTGATTCTTCTATGTACCTTACTTTTATGCATGTTCTTTCGGTGCTTAAATTATGGAATCTAAAGTCGTATGGTTTTCACGTAGGTTGTTTCCTTTTAAGTTAGCATTATCACCCATTATACAAAGAAGTTCCGCATAGAGTTCATGTTCTTTTGTTTTTTTGTAAAATATTTATGGCGCCCGACAAGAAGTGGGACCAGAGGTCCTCGAGCACTACTTTCCCACGCGGTACTATTTTTTATCCCTTTTAAAGTTATGGAATACTTATGGAATGAGTCTGGTTCTTATGCGGTTTAACCAATTCCCTTTTCTTGTTACTACTAGATATCTTCTCCTTGGCTACTAGTTGTCCTGAGTCTAATCTTATTCTCGAAGTTAATCCATCTTCCTGCTATTCAAAGATAGAACGGAGCAAAAAGACAATAAAGATATATTGGGAAATCCAAAACTTCCATAGGTTCCTACAATTAACAATATTCACGCCACAAAAAAGAAATCTTTAACCTATAACATTTATTAATTTAAAATGAGTTCTCGAAATTAAATGCACTTATCTCGAAGTAGTTCATGTTGGAGTTAATGCTTACATTCCATATTTAAGAAGTTGGTTTGTGATGGTTGAGAAATTCTCTCAACCTCTCTATCTAATTTGGGAATAAGTTGGATCTCAGAAACTCTATTTAATAGAGTAATCTGAATGTAAATCTGTGTGTGAGTGTCTTTGCACATACACCATTTGTGCATAATATATGATTGAGTTTCTGTAATTGTGTTGTTTTAGCTATTTTTATCATGGTATCAGAGCTAGATCTGAACCTGTGTTGTGAGGAGGTGCATCTGGATGTTAACCGGGTTGTTGCAACCTGAATATATCACAGACAGGATCCTCTTTGAATACGTGTGCTTTATCAGAGATTCTGGCAAATATTTCGGCTTTGCGTCCACAGCTTCGTCATCTGGTCAGATCCGTTCATGGTGGACCTGCAACTGCTTGCTGCCACGGATTTTTGGCAATCTTTGATTCGCCCAAGGCGTTAACAACTTGAAATTCATGGGGGGCATGATTTGAAACTTCTGGCGGTAGTGTTTCGCGAGATTCCCTGGCAACGGTGATCGGAAATCAAACGTCTCCGTCGGCCGAGAGTAAAACGTGTACGCGTTTCAGTTTTACGCATCGGGCTAGCAAATAAAGTGATAGAGATCTATGGGATTCCAGCTTCATAACAACTATCACAGTCGGGCTGACTTGTATGTGGCGCCGTTTATTGCCAATATGGATTAGGTTGGGTCACCTTCATCTCCACAGCCAAGCATCTCGTTATATGATGAAGTTCCACGGACTTTTGTATTACTTGGTCTCCTGCCATGGATCACACATGAACCGAGCTGTCGAAGAAGCCACAGAAGCCATCAAGAGACAGAGAGTCGTGTCTGATATTCACCCAGAGAGACAGCGATAAATGCGTTGTGACAGTCACTGTTACCGTGACTATACCGGTTTTTTTTGGAAAATACATTTGTGATTATATTAGTTTAATTTCCATTATTATAAAATGTTTGTAAAATAAGTGAGAGTTAATTGTTAAAATCAGACAAAAAGGTTATTTTGTAACACTGATTTTGATGGCTTCCCGCCTCTCCAACGCGGTTTGGGTGATTAGACTGTACGCTTTAATGTGACATACATTGAATTTATTGATTGCTGTAAGCTCCTCTTTGATATTTTCGGGGTTCTAACCTATGGTACCGGTTATGCTTGGCCACCTGTCGGTCTCCCTTATCCGCCTTTTGTCAACCCTAAGCCTGTTCACTTACCATTTTCGCCTGTTCGCCGCGCTAAACCTCAGCTCCGCTCTGTGGGGTTTATCGCGCCTCCCCGTCTGGTTTCAGCACTGTGTTTCTATGAACGCCTTCGGCCTTCCGTCGCTCTGAAGGTTGGGTTGTGATGATTATGGCGACGCCGTCCACTCCTGCACTGTAAATATATTTTGACTTGTTGTTCGTTGAGCTTTCTCTGCTATTAAACGTTGTTTCTCGCCTGTTAATTTGTGGATTTAACTTTGTGAAAGGGTCCCCATCATTCCATTGCGTTTCAACTCAGCTACTGAGGTAAGCTCTGGTTCCATGCCAGACTTGGTTTCCGCTTTTCCTTCAGATTCTAACGCCTTCGCTCCTTGTCTTCAGGATTGTAGTTGTTGTTTGGTTTTTCGATGCCGCCTCCTCGACTCCAGGTAAAGACTAATATCTCATACTCTTCGTTTGCTGGTTTTAAGGATTATTCCGTGGTTACTGTGTGTATTAACCTGCCTCCACTTCGTTTTTTTTGTAGGTTGCTCGAGGTAGCTGGCCGCCGTTGCTTTACACTCTCTGCGGGTTCTGGCACCAGTTCGAACCCTCCCAATCCTTCTCTACGGGTAGGGTCTTTCCGTGTTGGCTTATTTGTAAACTGTAGTGGTCTTAAAGACTTCGATTTATATTAGTTTTGTCACCTGAGCGGTGAACGAATAGTACTTCTCTCGGCTGTGTAACTCTTCGGTTGTCCTGTAATATTTACGTTTCGTTATCGAAACCCTCGTCCTGTATATTTATTGAAACCCTCGTTCTGTAATATTGGTATTTGGTTATTGCAACCCTCGTTCGCACCGAATTTGTTCGGTTGCTTCCTCGTTGTGATAACTCTTTAGTTCTGTTCGGTTGTATCGTTGTCTTGGTTGAAAACTCTGTTTCGAAGCTCTGTTTCGAACGAACTTTTCTAATGAAGCGTGAGACGCTCAGGACTCTTGTATGCTTTGGTTATATTAGTTAATAAAATGATACAATTTTTGGGTTTTCATTCCAGCACTTACATTTGTCGTAAATAACGTGAGGGTTTGTATGGTATTACCTGGTTGATAGCCTGCGTTCGTAATTATTCGTCTTTCTTTGTCTGGAAGTGGTCTTTGTAGCAACGCCCTGCTCTTCTTGTGAACACTTGCTGTCTTTGTTATTTCAATGCAATTTAGTTACACAGAATTTATATATCAACGCATGAAAGTATTTTGTTACAGTGGTGCTTCAATTGAAAAAAAACAAATTTTATTTCAAATAACTGTAATTTCTTTTCTCAGTTTGAGGAATCCCCCCACTGTTTTGCTTTCGCCTTTTTAATATCTCGTAGGTACAATTGTTCTTCTGTTCAGGTTTAACTGTCCAACCCGAATTCGTGTAACAGTCCACCAGTTACTTTTACAAAGTTGTTGGTTAACCATTTAACTGTTTCCTAACTAAAACAATTCATAGTTTGTGGCTTTTATGGTTCTAATGACCCTCAGGTAAAATATTAATCTACTGTTAACTAATTTCTAATTAAAAAGAAACAGTTCACAATCTGTAATTGCTATGGTCCTAACGACCTTCTGGAAAATAAAACAGATAATAAAGAAAAGTAAAATAACCGACAAGTCCAACAACCTGTCAGCTATGCATGTATGATTTGTTTGTTCTTGTCTCTCCACGAGACCGTCAACCACCTTCTGTCTCCTCAGAGCTGGATGCTCCTGCATCAGATTTTAGATACATTCCGTATTTAGACGGCTTTTCTAGATAACTGGCGAGTACAGCGGTTAGCACCCATGTATCTCAGTGGATGGGAGCTCGTCCATAGAATGACTAGGAGTTCAGTGATTGCAATCAATTGTTTTCAAAACGATCAAGTAGCAGTAAGGCTCAATATGGATGGTTGTCCAGATAGTATGGCAGTTGCGGATCTAGGGAAGGATCACTCATTAGTGGTAGACATGGAAGTGGTTTCCTAATGAGGTTATGCGACAGATTGGGATGTTGTCCAGTAATTGACTTCGGGAGGTCCTTGATTCGGGAGTTGAGGAAGGGAACTCGGGAATCCAAATTGCCAACTACACCTTTCCGAGGGTTATGAGGCAACTTGATGGAGCATTTACTGATAAGCGTGATTATTTTGTTATTTTCATGTAATGTAATCATTAAGGGGGTATGTTGGAGTTAATGCTTACATTCCATATTTAAGAAGTTGGTTTGTGATGGTTGAGAAATTCTCTCAACCTCTCTATCTAATTTGGGAATAAGTTGGATCTCAGAAACTCTATTTAATAGAGTAATCTGAATGTAAATCTGTGTGTGAGTGTCTTTGCACATACACCATTTGTGCATAATATATGATTGAATTTCTGTAATTGTGTTGTTTTAGCTATTTTTATCAGTTCACCCACTCATGGAATTAATTTGGAAACAGGACTCAGACCACCCAACCAATGATATTTAGCAATTACGTTCAAGTCTCCTCCTAAGCCTCCTTAATTTCCGGAGTAGTTGACAAACAATAGTCAAATCTTGGGCCTCAAGACTCCTAGTCAAGCCAAGAATTTCCATACTTAAGGGCTTCCACTGGCTCTTGTCTAGCTCAAGAATACCCACAACAACATCCTACTTTACCTTGGTAGTACTCAAGGTTCTTTCCTCCTTTCACTTGCCTCGGCCTTCTCTTTTACTCTTGCCTCTCTCCCTTTTTTTCCCTTCTCAAACTAAGATGTTTTAATCTTTAAGAAGGAGGAGGAAGTAACTCTCTCAACTACTTGGAAATTAAAGATTTTCTTTTTGAAATAAAGTTCCCTTAATTCCTTGACTTGCTACACATTTAAAAATAAATAAACTTTTAAACATATAAAGTTCCTTACTTAGACTTTCACTAGTCCATAATTTACCGAGTCTAGCACCTTAAAATTAACTAACAAATATTTACATAGCCAGGGGGTGTTACACTTAACTTGGAATCTCCCAAGAGCAAATGGGAATCAAATATTTTGATGTGCAAACTTTTCCTTAAGTTTCACATTAAAAAAATGTTCCCATCTAGAGAGATTTGATCGTGATCCTTCTTGGGGCTTGGTGTGTGTCTATATATAATTTATATTCTATACATTAACATGTTATGCATGTGTCAATCATATTTGGAAATAGAAAATACATATCCATAGGATTCTCTCTCTTTAATTATTTTTTGGTGCGAATACTTAAAAAAATGATTATATATATAAATTTTGTTTTGAATTAAAAAATGAATAAATTACAAATCTCTCTAAAACCTTATTGATAAAATAAGAATTCTCCCACCGCGCACATAACATATAAATTAATATTTTTTTAAAATGTTCTATATCAATCAAATTAAGAATACAACAAATTACACATATCCCTTACAATAAAAAGGCACAAAACATAAGATTTTTTTTATTTTAATTAATTTGTTTTCCTTTATATAAATTTAATATAAAACTATGTTATTTAATATGGACATTAAAATATATTATTTATAACTAACCATAAAATATTTTTTTTGTTATTAGTATATTTTTATTTTCACTATTACATGTCAACTAAACATAGAACGAATTACATGTCATGTAATATCAATTATATTATTTTTACAAGGTATTTGTCAACTTTATATGAAGTAGTGAAATAATTACATAGGTAAATTGTTATGATTTTTTCTTTACTTTTAATTATTTTATCTTTATATAAAGTGGATGTAAAATTAAAGTGGAAATTGAAGTATTTTATTTATAACCAGCCTTGATTTTTTTTGTTATTACTACTTTTTTATTGCTATTGTAAGTATTATTTATTATTTTTTAATGTAATATTAGTGACAATATCTTCCATCATAATAGACATTTTCCAAGCAATTTCTTAAATATATATATTATAAATTTAATATTGTAAAATATAATTTATTATTATATTAATTTTATTTTAAATATCACTTAGTATTAATATATCTATATATTTTTATATATTAATATAATATTTAAATAAATATTTATGTAGATAGGTATGTTTATTTTAAATTAATTTTTTAATAAATGAAATAGTTTTTTTTTACCAATTTGGACGATACAATTTCAAGCAAAAACATGATTTTTTTTTGTTTAAAATACATTCTTGAATACATAATGGATATAGCACCCTGAAAAACCCCTAGGGCAATCGAATTCAAGATTAAACAACTTAAACTCAAGTTTTTAAAAATACCTTGAAAAAGGTCATTGTGTATAAATTAGACTAGTAGATATTTAACCTCAACATAATATGTTGAAATATTCTTTGTACTAGTCACAAATCAAGATTTCAGATTTATCTCTAAGTCTTTTAATTAATTTATCTAAAATTAATTAATAAAAAAATGTCACGTCAATATGTATTAGATTGGGCATTGTGGTATTGATAAATCATAACATTAATTCATTATATTGTAAAACAATTATTTACAAGTTAAAATTTTTCATTAATAAAGTAAGACTAACTCTCCATAATCACTAATATTATTACATATTTTTAACATATATATTTAAATCATATATTTTTTATAATTAATATTAATTTAATTATTTTTTATATTTTTTAATCTTGATAATTATAAAATGTATTATAAAATTATTGTTTTTAATACTTATCTTACATTAACACCTCTTAACATTTACAAATAATTTAACTCATTAACTTTTACAATTTATAGCCGTGATAAATATTTAACTTTAAACATAGTACACTTCAATATGAAATAAAGATACTCTCATGTGAATGTTGTAAGTTGACGACTAACATCATCATTGAAAATAGAAGATTGTACTTTGAACTTTTATCCAACCTGACATCACTTTAAATCTGAAAATGGGTTATATGTCAAAGCATGATTGACTTGACATTATTATCACAAAGGACCTTTATCATTATATTATCTCTATTATTATGTTTGATCATGTTGTAATATATTTAGCCATTAATGAATTCTGTTAATTTTATTATTAGGTATAATCAAACTGTAAATTATTTAATGAATGATAAAATGTATATTTTGTGTATCTTTAGATATGATTAGACCATGCATTCTGAAAGTGACCATATTTACATACAATTCATAGGTTCACAGTTTACAAAATCAACCTTTAAAGGTGAACAACAAAACCAAACCAACCCGTCAAAGTTCTGCAGAAGCTCCTCCTGTGAACAAAACCAAACTAATAAGTCAATGTTGCTGGCTGGCTGATTAAGCAGAGAATTCACTTGTAAGTTGGCCAGTTGATTAAATACCAAACCAACAAGTCAAGTTCTGCAGAAGCTCTTCCTGTGGAAGAGAACCAAACTAATAAGTCAAAGTTATGTTGCTGGCTGGCTGGCTGATTAAGCAAAGAATTCACTTGTAAGTTGGCCAGTTGATTAAGTAGGGTCTGGTTTTATATATTTATTGGTGGGTTGTTTTTTATTAATGAAAAAATATATTATAATTTAGTTGTCAAATTGATAATAAAAATAATTATAATTGATTGTTTTTTATATGGTGGGAAAATTTATTATAATTCAGTTATCAAACCAACAGTAAGAACAATTATTTATGGTTACTAATCGCAAACACAGAATGCTTTATCACTCTTATTCGAGGCAAAGCACGCCACTTTGAATAATCAGCTAATGGTCCATAAGGGCACAAGTTTCTAGATGCCTCTGACTCTTGGGCTGTTAACCTATTTCTTTACTCTCTAGAAATAAGAACTCCTAACCAAATAAAGTAAAAGCAATTTTAAAACATACTCCAGACTCTTACTATAATTAATGGTTATTAACAAATATAAATTAACTCATCACTATTATTCAAAAAATAAAACAACCCATTATCATTTATCTTCAAATATATTAATCCTTTACAGGAATCTTTTGAAGTCTCTCTTCATGCACCCAAGTGATACTTACAATTCGGCCCTACCAACTTCTACGTACGTACAAACATGGAAATTCTAAAGATCATACACTGTTAAAAGTGACTGCCGTGCGCTGTGTCCAACGAATGGAACAATGGGGTTGATGAGTAATTAGGTTTACAGAAACCAAACCAATAAAATCCGAAAGAGACGCACATCCCTTCAACCGAAAGTTGAAGGAAACGTGTACAAATAGCGTGTTTGCGTAAAAAGTAAGGTGAGCTATTGGCGTTCCCTTTCAGGGAATAGCATCTGAATTTGAACGAAAGTCTTCCACTTTTTCTTAATACCATATCTCTTCCTTTTCACTTGCTTGAGTCAACAGTTAAAATACATTGTAACAAGCACACTATAATATGAACATATTTCAGTAAATCTAATTAATTCAACTGCTTCATGTTGCATGATTAGAATCGAATCTGCTTTTAAAAAAAATAGAAAATAGATGTGTTAATTTTAAATATCCATAGTTATAAATTCTAGTTGTCAAAATTATTATTTAATTATAAGTGAAGTAGAAGACTGAGCTCGGAATTAGTTATTGTTTAATTATAAATAAGTGGAAGTCATTATCTCAAATACTAGTTTGAAAATAGTTTATGATCTAAATATTTAGTAGTTTTTATGGTAGTTTTTTTTGCTGGAATCCAGTAAAAAAAAATCCAAAAAATCAGATGGTTGGAATGTTTGAATCTTTTTCTTTATGGTGGAAATGGGTTGAGCACCATCAAGAACCCCTAGGGCACCCAAAATCCTAAAGTTTGACAGCTGTAACCAAGATTTTCAAAAAATTCTGCCGGAATTTTTAAGAATTCCTGAGCTATTTTGTAGTGCTTTTAGGCCACGCTGTTTTTATAAAGTCAATCTCTTTATGCATTCAAACACTCATTTTAAATAATTACATTTTATAATCTTGTCAAAATTTATAGTAAAAATCATTATCTAAAATATTAGTTAACTATAAATAAGTGGAAGTCATTATATCAAACACTAGTTTGAAAGTAGTTTATGATCTAAATATTTAGTAGTTTTTTTAAGGCATTCAAAAACTCATTTTTAATTATTGCAATTTATAATCTTATCAAAATTTATAGTATAAGTCAGTATCTCAAAAACTAATTATTAGTTAACTATAAATAAATGGAAGTAGTTATCTTAAACACTAACTAGTTTGAAAATAGTTTATGATTTATATATTTACTAAGATCAATTTATTTATGTATTCAAAAATTAATTTTAAATAATTGCAATTTATAATCTTGTCAAAATTTATACCGTTAAAATTTCATTAAAAAACACAAAAGTTTTTAAAAATTAGACTGTTATAATATTGATAAAATTAATAAATTAAACATTTGCTTTTAATTTAATAAATAACGTATAAATTACAATAATACACCTAAATATTATATAAATATAAATAATTAAATATACATCTAAACCTACAATATTTATATATAACAGTTTATATAAACTATCTATATAACACTATATATATTAGAAAACCTACGATATTTTATATGTAATAATGTAATAATTTATATAAAACTATCTCTATAACATTTAATATATTAGAAATTATATATGATTTGTAGTTTCCAATTCCATAGTGGTATTAAAACTTGATTAAAATATATAAAAAGGTAATCTTTGGACTTCTCCATATCTCATTTATCTCAAATGGCATTTAATATCATTTATATGTTTAGTTAGAAAATTGTGAATTTTTATCATGGTTGTGGTTAGCATTTTAGTTATTGAGATATTAATATTGTGTTTATATTTTTTTTGAATTAAATTTATTTTGTATGTCTGGATAACAATAATTTTAGTTGGAAATGGTTGTATTCTAATCAGTTTGCAGATTTATTTTGAAAATCAAAAGAATTTCGACAAGATTTTCATAAAATTTGGTAGGGATTTTTGTAAATTCAAGTTATTGATGTCAAACTTTAAGACTTTGGGTGTCTCAAAAAAATTTTGATGGTACTGAATCCATTTCCACCATCAAAAATATGATTCAAACACTACTATGGAAAGATTTTTTGAATCTATTTTACCTGATTCTAATGACTTTTAAACATCTAAGCCCAAAAATTATACCTAATATATGTTTTGAATGCAGCCTATTTTCTATTTTGAAGTAAACATGGCTGGGAAAACACGTTGTTAAATGAAGTTGCAAGTTATTTAATGGAAATTTCACTCTCCAAATTATGAATCGAACTTCACTTTTTTTCATCTCTGTTTGTAACTATATAATCATTCCACATATCGAACTTCAATTTTTTTCATCTGTGTTTGTAACTATATAATCACTCCACTGATTGTCAATATATGGCCATTGACTGCACTAAGGCATGGACAAGGACTGTAAATTGTCAACTAGAGCCATTGACTACACTAAAGGCATAAACAAGGATTGTAAATTGTCAATTAAAAAGACTGTAACATAGAGATAAAGTATCTTTAACAGGGCTAAACAAGGCTTGGAAGCAGCATCTAATAGAATTCAAAGTATCCTATCCAAAAAAGATTAATAAAAAGAAAGAGTCTTTCCATTCATCCATGTTTGTATGTACTCTCTTATTAGAAAGCACTGGTTAGTCAGAGAGCCTTGGCAGATCAAGTCTATAAGTCATGCCATTAAAAAAAATCAAACCAACTAACCTTTTATCAGTCAACGATGGATAGGCTCATTTTAAGTTTTGGTGGGTGGATATTGATGTGAAGCTTCTAGGATTCCTCCAACCATGAAATTTTATAATACGTTTGCCAATGTAATAAATTTGTCTATAAAATCAAATCAATGTAGTAAGTGGCGAGTGATAGATTTCGTCAATAGGATCAAATAAAATCAATTGATGGAATGGATTTTCACCACATTCAAAAATCTCAAACAGAAAGTCTTCGTTTTCGCTGTAGAAGTTATAAAAAATATATAATTGATAGAATTTCTGGACTGAACAATATACAGGTCTCCCATTCTTGGGAACAGAGAATCCGAGTAAGCCAAATTGCTGTATTCAACTTCAGTTAAAGATCCGTATTAGTCACGGGATCCTAAAATTTAGAATGTTCATGTGGTACAGTCGATGTTCTGTGTGAGAGCAACGCCTCTGGCAGATGGTTATTGGTAAGAATGTTTTTGGGTAATTATTAAGTACCAAGCAATAAGTCAATTATTGGTTTACTGTTTACTGCAAATCCTTTATTTCCAAAAGATCGATTAAAAAAAAAAAATCATAAAAAACCAATAAGTCAATCATACTACATGGTACTCACTATTTGCCTTACAAATTGCCCCCCAACTATTCTAAAACTGCCCAACACTACAATTAATTCATGTTTGATTTTCAGCCAGAGGGCCTTTACATGGTAAGAGTTTGGATCTTTCTCTGGCCAAAATTAAATAGTTTGTTAGAAGTTTAAGTTTACAGCAATTAGCCCAAATACATTGTAGATGACCTACCTCAGAGTCCTAAGCAACAGTCACTGAGATTTAGTTGAATAATTATGGTTTGAGTTTTCAAAAGAGAACGTTTCATATGCAGGAGACCCAAAGTAGGTGAGCCACCTATTGGAAATGCAAGCATTGTTGGCCATGACGACCCTTATAGTTGAATTACTCTTCGTTGTCTGGCTCACAACTTTATCATTACGAAGCGTTTCAGCACAGCAAGCCTATGCAGGAAACACGTTGTTCGACTGTAGGGATAACTCGGCTAAAAGCTCTGGATATGTCTGTAATGGAGCTGAGAAAAATTGTGATGCTTACTCATTATTTCATGCACGGCCTCTGTATCGGTCACTGTTCAGTATCAGCAAACTTTTCAATGTGGGCATCAGCAAATTGATGTCTGCCAACAATCTGTCCAGCACAGATACAATATTAAAGAGACACAGGGGAGTTGTCATCCCCTTGAGGTGTAGGTGCGTGGAAACCCAATATCAAACCAGTCTCAGGTATAAAGTTTTGAAGGGGGACAGCTATTTTTCATTGACTAAGACATTGGAGGGGCTGACCTCGTGTGAGGCTCTTCAGAAGCAAAATCCTGGTATAGGTTTACAGTCTTTGAGAGTTGGGGGAAATATAGTGATCCCCTTGAGATGTGCATGCCCAACAGCTAAGCAGATCAGGCAAGGAATCAAGTATCTCATGACTTATGCTTTGAAAAATGGAGATACAATGGATACTATTGCAGATACCTTCAATACAACAGAGCAAGATATAGCATTTGCCAATAAATTGCATGACACTCCCAACAGTTCCTTCTCTTCTGGCTCTCTCCTGGTGCCATTGATGAATAAACCAGTTATTCATCACACTCTCCAAGTCCCAGCAGCAGCAACTGGACCACAATCTCATCATGGAGGCCATGTTATCAAGTCTAGAAGAAAGAAGAAAAAAACAAAAGTTGCCCTATACATTGGCATTGTTGCAGGAACACTTGCAGTAATAAGTGCAATTGGGGCAGTTTGGCTGGTCAGTAGAAGGAGAACGAAGTCCCTGAAAGAGCCTGCAAAAACAATTCAATACCAGAGTCCTGTCTTGCCTAATGCAGAAGATCGGAGTGTCTCAGGAAAATATGTTTTCAGGGATCGAAGGTCAGACAGGACAGATCTATTAATGCTTACTTACACGTTGGATCAATTGAATAAAGCAACAGAGAACTTTAGTCCTGATTGCAGAATAGAAGGCTCTGTTTACCATGGAATATTGAGTGGTATCCCCTTAGCTATCAAGCAAACTAAGGCGCGGACCTGTGATGACTTGAGGACTCTGTGCGAAGTTCAGCACAGTAATCTTATTAAACTTCTAGGGATCTGCAATGAGGGTTGGAGTCATTCTTACTTGGTTTTTGAATTTGCAGAAAATGGGTCTCTCAGTGACTGGCTTCATGGTGGTTTAGTCATGAAAAACAAATTCATAACCTCATGTTCACGCTTCCTGACATGGGATCAGAGGCTCCATATTTGTCTTGATGTGGCCATGGGATTGCAATATATACATGAGTACAGACAGCCCAGTTATTTGCACAAGGACATCACAAGCAGTAACATTCTGTTGAATGCAGAATTGAAGGCCAAGATTGCAAATTTCAACAAGGGGACCCAGCAGAAGATTTCAGGCACTCCTGGGTACATGGCTCCTGAATACCTTTCTCAGGGGTTAGCGACCACAAAGACTGATATCTATGCCTACGGCGTTGTATTACTTGAGATCCTATCAGGGCAACCTCCTATCATGATAAATGGAACAAAAATTCTCTTGGCTGAAACCATAGGCCATTTGTTCGAAGCTAGCAATCCAACAGAAAAATTGAAGGGCTGGATGGATCCTTCATTGCATGAAGTATACAGCATAGAACAGGCTGTGGCCTTAGTCAAACTTGCTAAGTCATGTGTTGAACAGGATCCATCTTTAAGACCCACCATGAATGAGATTACTCAGACACTTGCAAGATTGGTGAAGTCATCATCAACCAAAGCAGAGATACCAATTATGAACTCAGACAACATATGATTAGTATAACATTGCAGGAGCATGGATCTTTTGCCCATGCCATTCAGAGGTCTGTTAATTATTTTTTCATAACTGCAAAGTCTTTAGAGTTACTCTGTGAAATTACCGTCCTTGTTTGCGTGTATATTTTTTATATCCCAACAACACATTGAAATTGAACATGTGAGTGACAAAATGTCGTAACGGAATATTCTTCTTGGAATTTCTAAGCTTACTTCTTTGGTGTAATGTTAACTAACGTTATATTCTGCAATGCCAACTTTATTCATTACAAGTTCCAAGTTCCATGATTTGTAGGGTTTCATGTTAGAAATATCAATCAAAAAATTTATATGTAATAATGTTAGGTGATGGTTCTATATGTATTTGTTGATTAGTTTAAGGAATTGGTTTTATTAATAATGGTTAATGTTGTTGATTATTTGATTAATTTTGATAATAATATACCATAGGTTTAAGTTTTAATTTATTTTATTAGAAGTTTGATGATAATATGTTTTTATAAGCGGGGAATATGGGATTTTATAGTAATTTTTTCTTTTAAATTGATTGATGGCTGGATTGAATTAACTTATTTAAATCTCATATATATTATATTAATTTTTATAAAATGGAGTAAAACTTATTTTAATTAACCATTAGTATAAATTTATTTTAAGTACGGATTTAATATGAGTTGAGAGGAATCAAATTTCTTCACGTGTAAATTTTTTGAAGTATAAAATACAATAAGTTATTTTTCATTGTTTAAATTGTATTTTGGAATGCTAACTAGAGTATATATAGGACCAAATCAAAATTTTAACCATAAAAACTTAAATTTTTTTTTTTTTTCTATATAAAGTTGATATAGTTAACATAGATCTTCAAATAGTTTATTTGCTCAATAAGGATAGCTATTATGCTGTTATCCATAAATGTGTGCTAATTTATTTACTGTTATTCAAGGAAAACAATGCCATCTAGAAAAAAATGTTGTTGATTCATAAGGAAATGGACTTAGGTTCTTGCCAAAAGTCTCTAGGTCTTGGGTTGTTCACATGTTTCCTTGTACTAGAAGAAGACAAGTTCTTAGCCAAACAAAAGTAGTTCTAGGTCTTACTCTAAGACTAAAAAACAGTTATAACCTAGATAGTATGGAAAATCAATATCCCGTATAGTCAATGTCAATGTTTCCTCCAATCAAAAATAGTTTTAAATCTTATTTTAAAATAAATGACAATAAACAATATATTTTATAGTCATTAAATCTATCTATAGTAAAGTCATGTGCAATCTATCTATAGTAAAGTCATGTGCTTTTTAGTAACAAATAGTTCTAACATTCAAACTCAAATACTTTCTATAATCACAGTTTAATCTCTTATACCAATTTAAATTTACTATATTATTAAATTTTTATATTTTTTTTATAAAATAAAAATATTTAAAAACCTATTACAGCTCAAAAGAAATTAAAATACATATATTACATATAATCCCTGGAAATTTCATCAATATAGTGAATTTAACTTCTAAACAAAATAAATAATAGAATTGTTTTTAGTGTTATTAGTGTTATTTGAGATGAAATTTTAATGTGTTATTTAAATTGTTTTTTATTGTGTATATAGATTTAGCACCCTGAAAAACCCTAGGGCACTTAGATTGTACAGGGGTTATCCATAAAATTTGTGATTTCAATAAATTCCTGTGGGATTTCAAACTTGTGATTTCAATAAATTTCTGTGGGATTTTAGGGAAATTAGACCAGAAAAACCCACCAAAAAACTTCCAAAAAATCTCACTAAAAACAACTCAATAAATAATTATATTTTATTTAATTCCAAAAAGAAAAATCTTATCAATAATTATATTTTATTTAATCCCAAAAGAAAAATCTTATCAATATAGTGAATTTGAATCTTATAACAAATTGCTTTAATTAGGTACAAATTTGTTGGGCCACAACTGATGATTGATACCTATTTGAGAGTGCACACCAATAATCTATTGATGACACCTATTTGAGAGTGCACACCAATCATCTATGAAAGCTACAAAAACCCCATGAATATATAGTGCATTACATGGATTTTTAATATTACAATGAAAAGAAAGCGAAAGACCATTACAAATCTATCGTGCTTATTACATTATAATCTCATAAATGTCATTTCTTACATGCTCACAGCCTTTGCTTTCCAATACAATGAGTCTACAAAATCTTCTTGAATCTATGATCCTCCTTCCTTGTATTATCATCCTCTTTCCTTGAACTTTTTTCAAATGATCCATGCACAAAATGTTTTCATGCAATTTCGCATAGTTAGTTGTTGAGCTACTTTTTAGTGCTTAAGTTATTTTAAGTTGTTAGAAATAAATATGATTTTTGGTTTAATAATGATATTTTATGATTGTAAAAATTAATATTACATTAATTTGAGAAAATGAGTATAGGTTTTTACTTCATGAATATGAATATGAAGATAGTGTAAAAAAATGAAATATTAGAAAATGAATTAACTTTTTAAATATATAATTTTCATTTATAAAGATGGAAAACAATTGCATTATTTTTCATGTAAAATATAATGTTTTTAGTGGTTAAGTTAATTTAAGTTATCTTGAAATAAATATGATTTCTTTTATAGGTTTAATAATGATATTTTATGACTGCGATAATGTAAATATGAAAAATTAATAATATATTAATTTGAGAAAATGATTAGAGGTTTTTTAGGTAATGAATTGGAAGATAGTGTAAAAAAATGAAATATTGGAAAATGAATTAACTTTCCAAATATATCATTCTCATTTATAAAAATGGAAAACAATTGTATTATTTTTCATGCAAAATATAATGTATATTCTTCTGTTGGTGTAACCTTTGAGTATTTAAATGATGGAATCTTGCTACAAAAAATTACGGAGTTGGAGAGCATAGATTGTTCTTGTGGAAAACTATTTTTTCAAAATTTATAATCTTAATCTTATATTTTTTTAAATTATGAAAAACCATTATCTCCTTGAAATTATAAGGTATTCCATTAGTGCAACATGAAAGGGTCTTAACATTATCAAACATTATATTTTTATTTAGATTATAGGTCTCAATGTCCTCTAGTGCACCATATAATTTTAATTTATTTTTTTAAGATTTTGATATATGTGCAAAGAAAAATGTATTAAAAATAAACATTATCAATTTTTTTTAATTATATAGAATCAACATAATCAACTTTATATGTATTTGTAGTTTCATAGATAATAGATTTCCCTAGTGTATAAAAAATAACATCTATATATGAGTGGATGTGTGTGTGTGTGTGTAATTTCTCAAAAAATGATGTTTTCATGTATTTGCAACCCAAACCACCAAGTTTGTGATTCCAAACCTATATCCAAAGAAACCAACTCATCATGCACGTAAGCTTTCCACTTGGAAAAAAATTAAATTCAAAAATCCATGTGCATATTCCTAGTGCTACAAATGTTCATGTGTTTCTAGTGATAGGAACATGTGTGTGGTCCTGCCGCTAGGAACATGGAGAGATTCTTACAACTAGGAACTTTAACACATGGAAAATGGTTGAGATGGGGTTGGGCTGGGGAAGGGGGTTACAGAGGGAGGAATAGAGGAGCCAACACACACACACAAATGTTGGGGAAGAATGAAAGGGTGATTGAGGGGCAAAGATGAGGAGGGAGAGTGGGGGTTGGGAAAGAATGAATGGGTGAGTGAGGGGAAAAGAGGGGGAGATAGAGAGTTGGTGAGATTGAAAAAGTGAGAGAGATAAAGAAAGACAGTTAATATGGGAGAGAAAATAAGAGTGGGGGGAGAGAGGGTTGTGGGAGACACGGGAAGGAAGAGAGAGATAGAGTTGTAGAGTTGGAGGAGGGTGGTTGTGAAGGACAAACTAAGGGAGGGATAAAGAGAGATTGAGGAGAGAGAAAGTGTGTGTATGAGAGAGTGAGAGTGGGGGGTTGAGTGGAGGGGCAGGAGGAGGGGGATGAGAGAGGAAGAGTGAGAGATAAAGAAATGATGGGGAGAGAGAGAGAATGATAGAAGGAGGGAGATATAGACAAAGTTAAAAAGCAAAGAGAGGTGGGTAGAGAGAGAGATAATTGGAGAGGGGGTTTTGTGAAGGAGGGACTAAGGGAGGAAGGGATGGATAGAGAATAAAGGAAGGGCAAGGGAGGAGGGGAGAGAACGAGAGAGAGGTATAGGGGGGAGGAGAAAGAAGGAGAGAGTGAGGGAAATTGAAACAAAAATGTAAGGGGGAGAGAAAAGGGGAGAAAATGAGAGTGCGAGAGGGAGTGAGGAGGAGAGAGGGAGGGATATAGAGATTGTTGAAAATAGAAACAAGAAATGTTAAAAATAGCATCAAGAAAAGTCCTAATTTAATTTATCCTTGAATTAAAGTAGGAATTAAATTGTAATTATAATTATCATAGCAACATGTAATAGTTAACTAAATTAATTTGATATAGTTGGCTCAGTTAATTCGAGTTGAGGATCTATCTAGATTCATGTAGAGTGGTTCCTAAATTTTAGGGGCCCAAGTTGAGTTCTTTTGAGTTTTAATTGTTTAATTCAATTTAACTGAGTTTAATTCAGTTAACTTAGTTTTAGCTTGCTATCCTCCATAATGTCTCGGGCTAAGAGGAATCGATGGAGGTAACCACAGACCAAGCTTTTAGTTTGGTAGCTAGCCCTACCAAACCAGAGAGGGATCTCTCTGTGAGATCACGGCTAAAGAATTGACTAGAATATAAAAGGATTTTAGGCTAGATATACTAAGTTCATGTAGGTTTTGAAAATTTAAGGTTTTGATGTTGGTTAAGGGATGAAAACCAGGTAACTAAGTCAAAGGATCAAAATGGTAACAACAGCAAAGATATAAAGGAGCAAGGTAGTAATAGTTTTGTGATGGCTTAGGGTTTGTCAATGTAGTGTAGTGTTCAGAAGAACAAGAGGTCTTAATGAGCATGTACATCATGAATTCATTAAGCAAGAAAGAAAATAACACATAGTGATATTCCCATAAAAACAAAGCTTTATGAAAGGAATTATGCTTATAAACTTAAGGAAAAACCACTGAAGAATTGATGAATGGAAAGAGAAGATGACTATCTTTCATATGAAACTATAACAAAGAAAATACAAGATCACAAACTCACTGCACATAAATTCCTAGATAATAGTTGCAATTGTTCCTTTAATTCCATGAAAATGCTCAAGCACAAGCTATAAGAGTTTCCTCCTTATATGTCCAACCCCAACTCTTTGACTAAGAAAATGATACATATAGACCAAAATAAACAGTTTCCCCACCCTCAGGGGTCGAATCCATGAGTGGTGAAATAGTTTCCAAGAATATATCAACCAACAAGTGAGAGTGAGAAAGTTGAATACAAACTCTTCTTTTAGACTTTGATTTGAGTTTTTCCTCATTAATGAGGCCTAAGTTAACATAAAAACAACTTATTAAAATAATTCATCCATAATGACATCATCAAGACATCGAAATAGTAAAATTACATCATTAAGTCAAAATCTACTCAAGAAATGTTGAGGGAACATTGTCATAGAGATATGTGCAATGCCATCAAGGATATGTGTAGCATCATCAGACATATGCATAGCGCCTGGATTGCAGGAGGATTTTGGAGGCCTTCCCATGCTCCAAATTTAGAGCTTGATAGGTCATTGGAAAGCTATGGATCTCTAGTTTTCATTTGACTTGTTAAGAAAGTTATTTGGACACTCCATTAGGAAGAAAAAGTGATTTTCCCAATACTGCTCCAATATGCGCAACGTCTGCTTCAAAACAGTGGCAGAAAGTGACTTTTGACCCCTTTTTTAACATTTTCTCTTAATCTGTCTACTAACAAGTTTGTAAAAGTGGATAGATAATATGCATAGGTCATTATCTATCCAATGGTGGCAAGTTTTTGGAAAAAAGATCCATGAGGAAAAAGCACAGCACCTAGGCGCTACACATATAGTTGTTTTTGAGTTTCAAAACAGGCTAAAAGTCACCAAAACATTTTGAGTTTTTTGAAAAAATAGGGCTAAAATATGAAGAGATATATCTCCAACCATAACAGGTTTTTGGAAAAATTAGAGAGGTTTTTGTTCTTTGTTATGTTAGGAATAAAAACCTCCTCCGAGTTTCAAAAATATTTTCTCACTTGTTCTGAATCGAAGTTTTAAGTTGGTCACATAAAATTGGAAAAGTGCAATGCCTTGCTTTGAGAGGACTATTAAGGGCCTTAACCTACTCCAAATTCATCTCTTTATATCTCAATAGAAATTTTTGGATGTCTAGTTATCATTTGAATCATCAATAAAGTCATTTGGACAATCCATGACAGAGAAAAATGCATTTTTCCAAGACTACTCCCAGAAGTGGAGCAACTCTCTTGTAGCAATTATATTTTGGGAATTGCTCTCATATCATAACACCTGTGTATAAACTGAAGTATTCTATGTTCCTTGGTCTATTATTAACAAAAATGTCTTTCACTTTTGTAAAATTCATCTTCATTTGGTCATAAATATACTTTGAAGCAAAACTATCCCTATGTGCAGCAAATGATTTGTCTCTTGGAATGATTTGTTGAGAAATGTTAAAGACATTATCTCTTTTTTTGAATTTGGTTCATAAATACTGATATGACCTCCTTTGTGCCTCTTTTATCATATTATTCATACTTCATGGCAAAACCTAGCTCTATGGGAGAGAAATTAGAGTTTTAGTTGTAGGGAAAAATAGGGGATTTGGGACAATTTTGTAGATGGAGGGGAATGAAGGGGTTAAGGGTTGTCTAAATTCTTGGGGAAATTTATGGTGGTAGGATAGATTTTAGGGAGTGTAGGGAGGTGTAATTTCTTAAAATAGTGAGGGAAATGTGTGAAAATGTCCAAAACACATTCCTAGCCTAGAAATTTGCAAAAACGGAGCATTGAGCCAGGGTTTATGAAAATGAAGGGAATGGGTATGGGAAATGGTTTGGAGGGGTATATAAGGTATGTGTTGGGGTTATAGAAAAAAAAAACTAGGATTTTTCTCACAGCAATGAAGCAAAATCATTTGGTGACCAAAAGCACAACGGAACCCTAAGAGAGGGATTTTCACTAAGTTCTTCAAAATGAAGGATGCATAAGAGGTGCCAGATGTTTACTTACTTGCCAAGGAGATTCTTAAACCTATGAACATTGAAATGAAACCCTTTTGATGCTTTGAATTGTCCTTTGTAGCTTGAAAGTTGATTTTTTATTTGGTAGTGGCATGACATCATATGTCCTTTTAAGAAATGATGAGACAAGGTAGTGTACTGCAACATTGTCTTATTTGAATTAAAACATTACCTTTACCTTTATTTTTCTTTCCCTAAGTTGCTAACTCCCTTTATCCACTAACTCACATGTTGGACATGTTTTTTTTTTGACATATGGTATCATGATGACACATGGAGTGAAACCCTAGACAATGACCTAAAATTAGGATTTTAACCATTTCATGACCCAAGACACTTAAATGAAGATATGATACCTCAAAGAAGACAATGCCCATGATGAGTGATGAAGACCATGAGTAACTGAAGGGAGAAACACTGACCTAGACACAACATCCAGTGACAAAATTTTATTTTGAAACCTAATGAAATGATAAAATTTGACCTCAAGACCCTAACAAACCTTGTAAGAGCATTTTTTATCTTCGGTGACTGACATGACTGGCACACACTAACATTAGCTCTAGCTGGGGATGGCATCTCCTTGGAGGTGTCAAGAACATTGTAGACTAGGTAGCCTTATTCATTTGGCATGGAGTCAAACATAAAAGGACCAAACTCAAAACTGAAAAGTGACTTTCTAACTGAATTGACTTGACTATAAAAACATACTCATTGAACTTAGGTAGAAAACCATCGAGATTTGAGGGCTTGAAATCATGATGATAACTGCCCACTTTCTGAAGATATATATACAATCATGTGAAATGATCCTTCCAGTGTAACCAATCCAGCAAATGGCTACTTATTTGAATCATGCTCATACTTTCCTTGAGAAGGAAGAAAAATAAAAGATTGACTACTTATTTGAATCATGATCCTATTGTGCTATACATCAACCCCCCCATTTCAATTTTTTCTTAATTTTATTCTTAGATGCTAAATAGGAAATAGGGTCCCTTTAGTTTGTAAAAAGAAATGAAATCTTTACATATAAATCAATTTCTTTGTTTCTCGTTTTTTTAAATAAATATGCTTCAAAAAACCCTCTAAAAACAACAAAAATCACATGCGCTTAAGACCAAAAAAGCATTCAATCTAAATATTAGTGCAGTAATGCGAAGTTACCGCACAATCCTAAATGTTAGGCGTCTTAAAACAATTCATCAGTGAACATGTGATTGCAGTAAAACTATCGCATATCGCATATCGCCAATTCCAATAAACAAGTTGTAATGAGCCATTGGAACTTCGTGATGCGATAAGAGTATCACATCTCGCATATCGCTAAAAACTGCATGAAGCCACACTCAAAAAAACTTGCAATGCGATATGTCTTGATCGCATATCACAATCCCAGCAGAGACAGATAAAACTCACCACAGGGGAATGTGATGCGATGTTAAATATAAATAAAGTGATAATAAAAAGAAAACATTATCTGAGCGGGTAAATAAGGATTTTCCCAACTCCTTGTGCCAAGTCATCATACATCACAATCGCATAAATTCTAAAGTCTTTTAGAACATGGCACCTACATCTTCCAATTTGCAATATGCGATGGCTCTTAGAATATCAAAATATTATATATTGAAATCGCTCATCGCAAAATCAGAAGATTGATGGCACACGTTCTAATTAGGCCTTAGGAAAACTGCGATGCGATCTATTTTTTGAAGCATTTAAGTTTGACTTCATTCAATATGGCAAGGCATTAAGAACAGTAATGACTACGATCCTTCAAAGATTTCATCTTGCATGTTAATATCAATTCATAATACGAAAACTTTCACACCAAATGCTCCTGCCCTGATATTCGACTGTACTATTATCACCACTATCTGTTCAAGCATTAGCTTCTCTAAAGGTTTAAGTTTATCGCTCTTTGTTGTTTCATATAATTGCAATTTGAATTTGGAAGTATGTAGCCAGCTAAAATGACAAAGAAGGCCTGAAAGATGAAAGCTTCCCCTACAGTAGCCGAAGGAGTGGAAAAAGTTGTGTTAATCTTAGATACGACAAGGACAGGCAATGGCTGACAGACTTGCAGAGTCAGAGAATACACTTAGTGATTTAGCCGATTCTTTCCTTCACCAAATAGTGACCCGTGCAAAGATTTTTCCATACAATGACATGGTAAAATGGGTAGTTGAAGGTATCAATATGACAGACAGAACACTCTTCACATTGAATGGGAGAATATTTGGGTCCTTCAAGCTTGAGGATTTGAAGAAAATGTATCATTTGCCAGAGCCTCAAAAGTGCCACAACAAATCATTCCTTGAATTTTTCGCGAAGGAAAATGAAGTAGAGTCCGACCCCATCAAACAATGGAGGCATTTCCCTAACAAACACAAGCACGAGTCATCTGGTATGTATTTTGTGAACTCCCTAGTGTCTCCATATTGTTATGCTGTCTTAATGATGTGTAGATTATTTGGAAGCCCCAATTATGCTAAGTTTTCCATTGAAATGGTTCCCTTAATAGAATTGGCTCTGAATTCTTATGTGATGGATCGGGAAACCATTCTATCAGATAAAATGGCTATCCAAATACTTGATTATAGGAAGAACAAGTTTGTTACCACCCGAGTGGTTCCTCCATTTTATATGAGCGTATATATAGTTAACACCATTTGTTTTAACTCTAATTTTCCTATCATGGGATGGAAATGGATTGTGCAAGACCAAAATCCTATCCATATTTACCATAAAGACTTGTGGAAGAAGCAACATAAGAAAAAATTTTACAAAATTTTCCATGTCTTCATTCTACCCATTCATCGGGTCATCTTTAATAGACTAGCCCCTCGGCTGTCCGAGGAAGCCAACGCCGATCTAACTTCAATTGGCAGTTGGTTTGGGGAAGAATTGTTTACATACATTAGGGTTTATGGTAGCATCACTGATCCACATGTACTTCCTCTATATGTCCCGGATAAACTATTGGCTAGGGAAATAGCCTGTCAGATGGTTGAAAAGAGCCTTACAAAAATCTCAAAGATGCTAAGAAACAGCTATGGCCTGCCTTTCCGATCCGATGCGGTATTTATTCATTGCATGAATACAAACATGCACAAGCAGAAGCTGAGAAAATATGGGGTTTGAACCTAGATGTTATTCCAGAAGACAATGTGACCCAAATAAATTTGCTTATAATTTTACTACCCAGGTAAGGGTTAAGAAATTCATCCACGAAAAAGATGAATTTGATGACTTCTTCAAATAAGCAGAGACATTTGCGCAAGTGAGCCATCTTGCAAAGATCAAGCTGGGACTAGGAAAAATGGACCAATTCATTCAGTACAGGGTACAAAGGCTTTACTCAGTACCACTGGACTTATTGAACACTACACCAGTCATCCATCAAACAGGGCAAATAACAGAGCAAATCACAGAGCAGGACCTAGACAGAACTTCTGGTGAAGTCGAGACAAGCGAGAAAGCCATTGAACAGTTGGATATAGTTGTTCACATTGATCTGGTGTTGATCAAAGAATGGGAATAGTTTGACCTTCAGATTAAGGGTCAAAGTGATGCCCAAACTGTTATCACACCGCAATCTCCCTTAAGACAACAACCCATAGTTCATGATCCTGTGGTTGAAAAGGCATCTAGCAAGGATTCATTTGTGAGGGAAGTCGAGATAATCCCTAGGAATCCTTAATTGGAGATTATATTGAATATTGAGGAGATTCAACCGTTGGCTGTGTTTTATAGCCCTAAACATAGGGTTGTAGTCAAAAGGCAGAGGAAGAAGAGGAAAATTGACCAAGTATCGGCAACCGTCTCTCAAGATGAATACATGAATGTCATTTGGAAAGATTTAGAAGTTGATCCCTCTGAAGACTTGATTAAATTATCTCAGTTTGCAGGTGCATATACAGTTTCCATGATCAATAAAGAAACTGAAGTTAATCAATTGATCAAGGAAAAAGATCAAAAGATTAAACAACTTGAAGATCAGCTAAAGGCCGAGAAACAAAGGATTAATCAGCAGGCAATTGAAAGACAACAACAGCTATCCCAATAGTTTGAACAACTAAAAATGGTGCATCATGAAGAGATTAAAGCTAAGGATGAGCAAATAATGTAGCTACAACTCTCAATAGAGTAGTTCAAATAAAATCCTCAAGTTGAAGAGTTTATAAACGAATCCTTAGCAATAAATAATTTCTTATCTTAACAACTAACACAACTCTGCCAAAAGATATCCCTTATTCATCCATTTTGCGTCAAAATCAACACATTGGTAGATAAAGTGGTCATTTCCAGATTGGAGTTCGAGGAAGCAGATGACAAGATTGCGGATTATATCTCTTGGCAAAATACAGAAAAGGGAAGGGCTATAAATTACCAGTGATTGAAGAATCTCATAAAGAGATATTATTCTCAGAATGGGAGACACAACTGATCAAAGAAGAAAGAGAAACTTCAAGGGCTAGGACAGCAAGGAATAATATCATTGAATTGATAAATGACAATTTACACAGTGCCAACTTAATTTTTGAGTGCACCCCTGAAAATCTCCCTAAGGTAAAAATATTCGAAAAACAATGGAAGCAATAGTCGAACACTAGAGAAGAAAAACTCAAAAAATTAAAAGGCCTCAATTGGGATATGCATTGAATCTACTTGGTCTAGGGAAAATTTTAAGAACCCCCCTAAATTTATATGTATAATAAATGGGCGAATCTCCATGGTACATAGGAAAAATGGAAGGCGATTTTATCAATAATATAATATGTATATATAATTTTTTGGCGATTCTCTCACTAGGCATGGCGAATGTTTTACTCAATTATAAAATCTTGTAAGATCTTGGTATTACCATGGGTCAATACCAGGGGTTATCATAAACCTGGAGCTTAAAAAATTACTATTAGTAATTTATAAAAATTAATAAAATTAATAGTTGATTTTTACATTAAATTACAACATCCATTTTTGCTCTTGATCCACCAAGCCCTGAGAGGGATCAAATATTTTTTCACTCTATGTTAGTTTGCATATCACGATATGTGATACCTCTCGGGGGTTAGTAGATCCAGAGTAAAGATGGATCTATGCTGGTTTAATTCCCCCATTTAAATAGGCTACATTCCAGGTGAATACCATGGGTCAATAACATGTGCCATTTTGGTGAATACCATAGGTCAATACCATGTGCCATTTTTATTTTTATTAATACTAATATTAGGGTTAATAATGTTTTTTGGCTTGGTATTAATAACAATCTAGTCCATGGTATTTGTCCCATAGTATTTTTCCCATAGGTTTCACCTAAATATAATGCATTTTTTGAGTGTTCGTAGGTGACTTATGGAGTAAATATAAAAAAAATGTTTTATTTGTTTACCATACCTCTCGTTTATTTATATTTTTATTAATTTACCATACCTCTTTTACAAATATGGTATTTGGCCCATAGGATTCACTTAAATAACCTCTTTCTTGAGCCCTTCATAAATAGAACGAGGGTTATGGACTAAATATAAAAAGAGGTTTTATTTATTTACCAT
>APFE030469820.1:0-20100 GCA_000404065.3 Pinus taeda | reverse complement strand
CCTCCAGTAGCAGAGCTATCTCTGAGCGAGGAAGGGGATGTTGTGCCTCTTGATGATGATCCGGTAATGGATGTGAAAAATCTTTCATTTGATGGGTTCCAAAAGACGATTGAAAAAGCACAAATAAATCATTTTCGAGATGATCATGCATCACCTACATTCACTAGAGAAAGGGTGATAGTGGTAGACACCAGGAAGAATCCAAATGCCATTGTCGAAGCCAAATTGACTTTTGTAGGTGCAACAAGATCAAACATTCAGTATTTGATGGCCGAGAATGAGAAATTGGCCCAAAAATTGTGATTTGCTAGGCAGGAGGCAAAACAACTCCATGTAGAAGTGCAGAACACCGTTTTCACACAAGTATACTTAGAGGAGATGATAGAAACAATAATTGTTGAAGTATCAACACTTGGAGAAACCATGCAGAACCTCTATGAGGAGTTTGTGACCATACATAAAGCAGTTGTTTATTTGCATGGCCTACAATAGTAGAGAAACGATTTTGGTAAAACTCTCGAGAACTTGCAATATGCCATTACCTATGTGCAAGAATGGACAATGCGATACAAAGGGGCATCGCTTGACTTGGTGAAGAAAATGAATCCACAGGAAGAGGTGGAGAGAGAGAAAGTTTGAATATTCATATAGAACAACAAGAAACTCACCTCATCTATTGGTAACATTCAGGCCTCCTACGAACGCTTTGTTGAAATGTGGCAACAAGAATATTCCAATTTTAATTTGTCCTTGAATTAAAATTGAGAGTTAAAATTCGAATTTAGTCTCACCAGCTGGTTGAAAAATAATTAATTAATTCATCTTGAGTTAATTAGTTGGATAATTTCAAGCTAGAAGTCTTTGTGATGTCATGCAACAGTTATCCCTTAATTAAGGAGATAAGGATGAGTTGTATTTGAGTTATAATTAGTTAGCTCAGTTAACTGAGTTAAGTCCAGTTAAATTATTTCCAAACAGTTTGAGGAACTAATTGTGAGTTCAGTCAGTTAATGCATGCATGCATCAAACTAGTGTACTCCATATAACTGAAGATTATCTCATAAATAACTCATGCATATTTATTCTGAGAAAGACCCAGTTGATATTAAAGATAGGGATAGTGTACTATCGATTGCATAAATTTTCCTATAAGGAAAACTCATGCATGCAGAAGGAATTCATTGCTTGAGAATTGCATAGTTTTATAGGGTGTGAGATTAGTGTGAGTGATCTGTGTTACACATGGTAATATCTCGATCACCCAGGGAAAACTGCGCAAGGAAATAGGAGCTTGGAGGGCAGAGGAGAAGGCTTATGAGCAATCTATTTTGTTTGTGAGCATCTATGAGCGATTGTACTGAGAGTTGGCTAGCTGTGAGAGCTAAGGCCTTGTGTAATCTTGATATATTTCCACTTGTATGATAATACATATAGAGGGGTTTTTAGCTAAGGCTTTCCCTTGAGTATTCTTCTATGTTTCATGTGTCTTGATTCTTCTTCTAGTTATATGTGTTTTGCTTTATCTTGCTCAAATCTATTAAGCTTCTGCAAGTTTTATTGTAGAAGTAGATTAAATTATTTTACTTTAGTTATATTGCATTATCAAGCTAATCTACAGTGATAATTTCTACATGGTATCAGAGCAAAGGTTATCAGAGCTGTGAACAGTATACTGAGAATAGAATTTGAAGTTTGAAGTTCGGGATTACAGGTACAAATCGAATTCATCTCATACTTCAGGTTGGTCAATGGTGTTCTATGGCTTGAGACTCAAGTATGCCTTGGAAGGCAGCTTGAATTACATAGCATGGAAAGATAGAATGGAAGCGATATTAGAAGACAATGGTTTGAAGGATTTCATTGATCAAGAAATCCCCAAGCCAGGTGTAGCTAATGCACAAGAATTGGCGGAATGGAAGAAGTGTGTGGCAAAGGCAAGATGGATCATCCTGGAGGGAGTTCAAGACCATATTGTTTCGAGTCTCCATGGGAAGGATACTATGTTTTCAATGTGGAAGACATTGAAGGACCTCTATAAGAACAATAGTGACCAGAGGAAACTGGCACTCAAGGATAAGCTTCAAAAAATCAAGATGGAGAAGGGCGATACTATTTCTACATATCTGAACAAGCTCACCACCTGCAGAGATGGGATTGGTAGTGTGGGAATAACTATTTCCGATGATGATATGGTGAGCCTTTCTCTCCTCGGTCTTCCAAAGAGCTAGAATAGCTACCAGGAGTGTGTGAATGGAAGGGAGAAACTGTCAGATTGGGAACGACTGTGGTCGGATCTGATGCAGGAGGAGATCAGGAGGAACACATGGGATGGTTCTTCATCAAAGAATGATGATGAAGAAAATCTGGCCTTAGAAAGTAAGGTAAGGAAAGGGAAAGGGGAGGCTTCCCATTCCAAATCAAATTCTTCTCATGGAGGGAAGAAGGGTGAAAAATCTAAATTGAGATGCTTTAATTGACGAGATGGGACATTATGCAACTAATTGCCCATTGAAGAAGTCTAGGAAGGGATCCACAAAAGGATTGGAAGGTGAGGCATTAGCCTCTCAGTTCGAAATGGACTTTACCCTCATCGCATGCATGGTTTCACTGATGGTGGGTTGTGTTTGGTACCTTGACAGTGGAGCCTCATTCCACATGATCGGTGATAAAAGTCTATTCAGTACCTTGCTTCGAGGAGAAAGACCTCAAGATGCGGATAGAGATGGGTGACGACGGAGAGTACAGTGTTTCAGGAGTGGGCACGGTTACTTTTCAGAGGGAAGTGTAAAGTATGTGCCTGGATTGAAGAAGAACTTGGTATCAGTCGCGATGTTGGAGGAAAAAGGCTACGATGTTGTCCTCAGTAAAGGAAATGCATTCCTAAGACACATAGCCACGGGTCAGACCAAGAGGATCGGGATTCGAGTGAAGAATCTCTATAAACTAGAGATAGATGATTGTACAACATTGAGTTCGAAAGAAGAATTGGTGCAAAGCCAAGACATTGGTGAGTTATGGCATAGGCAGTTGGGCCATTTGCATCATGGGGCCTTGAAGATAATGCAACAGATATCCATAGGAATTCCCAAAGGTAAACTTGATCAAGTTGACACATGCAAAGGTTGTAACTTGGGAAAGTATGCCAAGTCTTCCTTTCATGATCGAGGCAGTCGAGCAGAAGTGTTCTTAGAGCGAGTTCATACTGATGTGTGTGGACCATTCTCGACAGCATCCACAGTGAAGAAAAGGTATTATGTGATTTTCATTTTTAATTTTTCTCGTAAATGCTGGATTTATTTCATGCAGAAAAAGGACCAAACCTTATCAAAGTTTTGTGAGTTCAAAGCTTGGGTTGAGAAAGAATTAGGGAAGAAGATCAAGGCCTTGAGAAGTGACAACGGTAGAGAATATGTCCCTCAAGAGTTTAATGACCTCTATGCAGCGGAAGAAATTAAATGAGAGTTGACGGAACCTCATAACCCATAGCAGAATGGGGTGGCCAAGAGGAAGAACATAACTATTGCTGGGGCATCTTGGGCTATGCTACATGACCAAGGCATGCCACTTCATTTGTGGGCTGAGGCATGCAACATAGTGGTCTATTTTTAGAGTAGAAACCCGCATTGCATACCTGGGATGAAGACACCAGAGGAAGCTTTCTCCGGTAAGAGACTAGATGTGGGTCACTTCAAGATCTTTGGCGCATTGGTATATTGCCATGTGACAAAGGATGCACGAAATAAGCTTGAGCCGACAACCGAGTTGGGGATACTTATGGGGTAATTGATACACGCCACAACTATTAGGGGTACTTTCCTACCAGTCAGAGGACAATGGTTCGCAGAGATCTCAAGTTTGATGAGCAGAAGGTCATGCGAGTTTCCCTTGAGAGGGAGCTCCAATTACAGGCTATGGAGGAACTGTTGGTTCCTAAGGAGGAGGAGCCTCAGACTGATGTGGAGCAGCCACATGCAGAGGTTCTAGGAGTGGAGAGATCTAATCAAGAAGATTCTTCCAAAGATGGACAGAAGAGCACACAAGAAGCTAACAGATTGTTGCTGGATGTGAGAGAGAATGTGAGAGAACCAACTTCTCAACGCAGAAAGAGGAGGTCACTAGAGAGGTACACTGGATACATGGCCCTTGTTGGAGAATGTGTTGAGACCGAGCCATCTTCCTTTGAGGAAGCAATGCAACAACCAATTTGGGTTGATGCTATGGTGGAGGAGTATGACTCCATAGTTCGAAACAATGTTTGGGATGTGGTTCCAAGACCAAAGAACAAGTCAGTTGTGAGTTCCCGTTGGCTTTACAAGGTAAATCAAACTATTGATGGTTGTGTGGAGAAGCAGAAGGCAAGATTTGTTGCTCGTGGCTTTTCTTAGATTGATGGATTGACTATGATGAGACTTTGCACCTGTTGCAAGGTACTCATCTATCAAATCGATGTTGGCACTGTCAGCACAGATGGGTTGGAAGATCCATCAAATCGATGTGAAGACTGTATTCCTCAATGGCAAGATTGAGGAAGAGGTGTACATAGAGTAGCCAGAAGATTTTGAGACCTTCGATCATGAGTCGCATGTGTGCCGAATCAAAAGAGCTTTGTATGAGCTAAAGCAAGCACCTCGTGCTTGGTACACCAGGATAGACAACTACATCACTAGGTTGGGCTTCACAAAGAGTGAAGTTGATGCAAACCTATACCACATCACGGTAAAAGGTAAGCCATTGATCATTGTACTTTATGTTGATGATTTCATATTGACAGGTGATGATCAGTTGATCATGTCTTGTAAGGAGGACCTTGCAAGAGAATTCAAGATGAAAGACATGGGTCGCATGCACTACTTCCTTGGCATGGAAGTGTGGCAAAAGGATGGAGAATTGTTTGTGTCTCAGGGCAAGTATGCCAATGAGATACTCAGGAGATTCCACATGGAGAAGTACAAGCCCATGCAGACTCCTCTAAAAGGTAACTAGAGGAAGGAGGATGCTACTTCAGGAGAAGTAGTAGAGGCTACTGTGTATAGGCAGCTTGTGGGTTCACTGATCTACTTAATGAACACACGACTAGATTTGTGCTATGCGGTGAACCAGCTAAGTCAAGCTATGGTCTAGCCTACCAAGATGTTTTGGAAGGCGGAAAAGCATGTTTTGAGATACCTTAGAGGCACATCTCAGTATGGATTATGGTATAGACGGAAAGAGGGAGTGAAGCTATAGGGCTTCACTGATGCAGATTGGGTAGGGAGTCCATCAGATCCGAAGAGCACATAAGGTGGAGTTTTCAACCTTGGGTCGGCGGTAGTTTCTTGGTACAACAGGAAGTAGAGGTCAGTTGCACTCAGCTCGGCAGAGGCCAAATACATGGCTGCAATTTAGGCAGCATGTGAGGCCATCTGGATGCGGAAAATTTTAGTTGGGTTGTTTGATTAGAGTATGGATCCAACTATGATCTATTGTGATAATCAGAGTTGTGTCAAACTCTTTAAGAATCTAGTATTTCATGGTAGATCCAAGAAAATCGATACCCGGTATCATCATCTTAGAGACTGTGTAGCGAGGACAATCATGTTGTTGCAGTATATTTTGACCAAGGAGCAAGATGCTGACATTTTGACTAACGCATTGTCAAAGTGTAAATTCGAGTTCCATAGAGACAGGATTAGGGTGACAAATAACCCCTTTCTTGTTGAGAGGGAGTGTTGAAATGTGACAACAAGAATATTCCAATTTTAATTTGTCCTTGAATTAAAATTGAAAATTAAAATTCGAATTTAGTCTCACTAGTTGCTTGAAAAATAATTATTTAATTCATCTTGAGCTAATTAGTTGGAGAAATTCAAGCTAGAAGTATTTGTGATGTCATGCAACAATTATCCCTTAATTAAGGAGATAAGAATGAGTTGTATTTGAGTTGTAATTAGTTAGCTCAGTTAACTGAGTTAAGTCCAGTTAAATTATTTCCAAATAGTTTGAGGAACTAATTGTGAGTTCAGTCAGTTAATGCATGCATGCATCACACTACTGTACTCCAGATAACTGAAGATTCTCTCATAAATAACTCATTCATGTCTATTCTGAGAAAGATCCAACTGAGATTAAAGACAGAGACAATGTACTATCAATTGCATAAATTTTCCTATAAGTAAAACTCATGCATGCAAAAGGAATTCATTCCTTGAGGATTACGCAGTTTTATAGGGTGTGAGATCAATGTGAGTGATCAGTGTTACACATGGTAACTGTTGGATCACCCAAGGAAAAATGCGCAAGGAAATAGGAGCTTGGAGGGTAGAGGAGGAGGCTTATGAGCAATCTATTTTGTCTGTGAGCATCTGTGAGGGATTGTACTGAGAGCTGGCTAGTTGTGAGAGCTAAGGCCTTGTGTAATCCTGATATATATCCACTTGTATGATAATACATATAGTGGGGTTTTTTAGCTGAAGCTTTCCCTTGATTATTCTTTTGTGTTTCACGTGTGTTGATTCTTCTTCTAGTTATATGTGTTATGCTTGATCTTGCTCAAGTCTATTAAGCTTCTGCAAGTTTGATTGTAGAAGTAGATTAAAATATTTTTCTTGTGTTATATTGCATTATCAGGTTAATCTACAATGAGAATTTCTACATGGTATCAGAGCTGTGAAAAATATACTGAGAAGAGAATTCGAAGTTTGAAGTTCGAGATTACAGGTACAAAACGAATTCATCTCATACTTCAGGTTCGTCAATGTCGTTCTATGGCTTGAGACTTGAGTATGCCTTGGAAGGTAGCTCAAATTACATTGCATGGAAAGATATAATGGAATAAGTATTAGACGACAATGGTTTGAAGGATTTCATTGATCAAGAAATCCCCAAGCCAGCTGCAGCCAATGCACAAGAATTGGCTGAATGGAAGAAGTGTGTGGTGAAGGCGAGATAGATCATCCTAGAGGGAGTTCGAGACCATATTGTCTCCAGTCTCCATGGGAAAGATACTCCATTTTAAATGTGGAAGACATTGAAGGACCTCTATCAAAATAGTAGCAACAATAGGAAACTGGCACTCAAGGATAAGCTTCAGAAAATCAAGATGGAAAAGGGCGATACTATTTCTACATATCTAAAAAAGTTCACATCCTGTAGAGATGAGCTTGGTAATGTGGGAATTACTACTGCCGATGATGATATGGTGAGCCTTGCTCTTCTCAGTATTCCAAAGAGCTGGAATAGCTACCAGGACTATGTGAATGGAAGGGAGAAACTACCAAATTGGAAACGACTGTGGTCAGATCTGATGCATGAGGAGATCAGGAGGAGCACAAAGGATGGTTCTTCAACAAAGAATGATGACAAAGAAAATCTGGCCTTAGCAAGTAAGGCAAGGAAAGGGAAAGGGAAGGCTTCCATTCCAAATCGAATTCTTCTCATGGAGGGAAGAAGGGTGACAAATCTAAAGTGAGATGCTTTAATTGTCATGAGATGGGAAATTATGCAACTAATTTCCCATCGAAGAAGTCCAAGAAGAGATCCACAAAAGGATGGGAAGGTGAGGCATTAGCCTCTCAGTTCAAAATGGACTTTACCCTCATTGCATGCATGGTTTCATCAATGGTGGGTTGTGTTTGATACCTTGATAGTGGAGCCTCATTCCACATGACCGGCGATAAAAGTCTATTCAGTACCTTGGAGGAGAAAGACCTCAAGATGCACATAGAGATGGATGACGACAGAAAGTAGAGTGTTTCAGGAGTGGGCACGGTTGCTTTTCAGAGGGAGCATGGAGCTCCTCTCACCTTGACTGATGTAAAGTATGTGCCTAGACTAAAGAAGAACTTGGTATTGGTCATGATGTTGGAGGACAAAGGCTACAATGTTGTCTTCAGTAAAGGAAAGGCATTCCTAAGGCACATAGCCACGGGTTAGACCAAGAGGATCAGGATTCCAGTGAAGAATCTCTATAAACTAGAGGTAGATGATTGTGCAACATTGAATTCGAAAGAAGAATTGGTGCAAAGCCAAGACATTTGCAATTTATGGCACAGGTGGTTGGGCCATTTGCATCATGGGGCCTTGAAGATAATGCAGCAGATATCTACAGGAATTCCCAAAGGTAAACTTGAGCAAGTTGACACATGCAAAGGTTGTACCTTGGGAAAGTATGCCAAGTCTTCCTTTCATGATCGAGACAGTCGAGCAGAAGCAATCTCAAAGTGAGTTCATACTGATCTATGTGGACCATTCTTGACGGAATCCACAATGAATCAAAGGTATTATGTGATTTTCGTTGATGATTTTTCTCGTAGATGCTGGATTTATTTCATACAGAAGAAGGACAAAACCTTATCAAAGTTTTGTGAGTTCAAATCTTTGGTTGAGAAAGAATCAGGAAGAATATCAAGGCCTTGAGAAGTGACAATGGTGGACAATATGTCCTCAAGAGTTTAATGACTTCTGTGCAGCGGAAGGAATTAAACGAGAGTTGACAGCACCTCATAACCCACAGCAAAATGAGGTCACCGAGAGGAAGAACAGAACTATTGTTGGGGCAGCTAGGGCAATGCTGCATGACCAAGGCCTACCACTTCATTTGTGGGCTGAGGCAAGCAGCATAGCAGTCTATTTGCATAATAGAATCCTACATCGCATACTTGGGATGAAGACACTAGAGGAAGCTTTCTTCGGTAAGAGACCAGATGTGGGTCACTTCAGGATCTTTGGCGCATTGGTATATTTCCATATGACAAATGATGCACAGAAGAAGCTTGAGTCGACAGCCGAGTTGGGGATACTTGTGGGGTACACTAATACACCCCACAACCATCGAGTGTACCTTCCTACCAGTCGGAGGACAGTGGTTCGCAGAGATCTCAAGTTTGATGAGCAAAAGGTCATTCAAGTTTCCCTTGAGAGGGAGCTCCAATTACAAGATGTGGAGGATCTATTGGTTCCTAAGGAAGAGGAGCCTCAGACTGACAAGAAGCAGCCGCATGTAGAGGTTCTAGGAGTGGAGAGATCCACTCAAGCAGAGTCTTCCAGATATGGACGAAATCGCACACGAGAATCTAACATATTGTTGTTGGATGTGAGAGAGAATGTGGGATAACCATATTCTCAGTGCAGATAGAGAAGGTCACCTGAGAGGTACAATGGATACATGGCCCTTGTTGGGGAATGTGTTGAGACCAAGCCATATTCCTTTGAGGAAGTAGTGCATAAGCTGATTTGGGTTGATGCCATGGTGGAGGAGTATGACTCCATAGTTTAGAACAATGTTTTTGATGTGGTTCCAAGACCAGAGAACAAATTAGTTGTGAGTTCCCGTTGGATTTACAAGGTAAAGAAAGTTGCTGATGGTAGTGTGGAGAAGTATAAGGCAATATTTGTTGCCTATGGCTTTTCTCAAATTGAGGGGATTGACTATGATGAGACTTTTGAACCTGTTGCAAGGTACTCATATATCAGATCGATGTTGGCACTGTTAGCACATATGGGTTGGAAGATCCATCAGATGGATGTGAAGACTGCATTCCTCAATGGCAAGATTGAGGAAGAGGTGCACATAGAGCAACCAGAAGGTTTTGAGACCTTCGATCGTGATTCGCATGTGTGCCAACTCAAGAGAGCTTTGTACGGGCTGAAGAAAGCACCTTGTGCTTGGTACACCAAGATAGACAACTACTTCACCGGGTTGGGCTTCACAAAGAGTGAAGCTGATGCAAACCTGTACCACATCATTGTAAAAGGTAAGCCAATGATCATTGTACTTTATGTTGATGATCTCATATTGACATGTGATGATCAGTTAATCATGTCTTGCAAGGAGGACCTTGCAAGAGAATTCAAGATGAAAGACATGGGTCTCATGCAGTACTTCCTTGGCATGGAAGTGTGGCAGAAGGATGGGGAATTGTTTGTGTCTAAGGGCAAGTATACCAACGAGATACTCAGGAGATTCCCCATGGAGAAGTGCAAGCCCATGCAGACTCCTCTAGTAGGTAACTGAAGGAAGGAGGATGCTACTTCAGGAGAAGTAGTAGAGGCTACTTTGTATAGGCAGCTTGTGGGTTCACTGATGTACTTAATGAACACACAACCAGATTTGTGCTATGCGGTGAACCATATGAGTCAAGATATGGTTCAGCCTACCAAGATGTTTTGGAAGGAGGAAATGCATGTTTTGAGATACCTCATAAGAACATCTCAGTATGGATTATGGTACAGACAGATAGAGGGAGTGAAGCTACAGGGCTTCACTAATGCAGATTGGGTAGGGAGTCCATCAGATTGGAAGAGCACATCAGGTGGAATTTTCAACCTTGGGTCAGTAGCAGTTTCTTGGTATAGCAGGAAACAGAGGTCGATTGCACTCAACATAACAAAGGACGAATACATGGCTGCAAGTCAAGCAACATGTTAGGCCATCTGGATGCAGAAAATTTTAGTTGGATTGTTTGATCAAAGTATGGATCCAACTGTGATCTATTGTGATAATTAGAGTTGTATCAAACTCTCTGAGAATCCAGTATTTCATGATAGGTCCAAGCACATTGATATCCAATATCATCATCTTAGAGACTGTATAGTGAGGAGGATAATGTTGCTTCAGTATATTTCAACCAAGGAGCAAGATGTTGACATTTTGACTAACGCATCGTCGAAGTGTAAATTCAAGTTCCATAGAGACGGGATCGGGGTGACAGATAATCCCTTTCTTGTTGAGAGGGAGTGTTGAAATGTGGCAACAAGAATATTCCAATTTTAATTTGTCCTTGAATTAAAATTGAAAATTAAAATTCGAATTTAGTCTCACTAGCTACTTGAAAAATAATTAATTAATTCATCTTGAGTTAATTAGTTGGAGAAATTCAAGCTAGAAGTCTTTGTGATGTCATACAACACTTATCCCTTAATTAAGGAGATAAGGATGAGTTGTATTTGAGTTGTAATTAGTTAGCTCAGTTAATTGAGTTAAGTCCAATTAAATTATTTCCAAACAATTTGAGGACTAATTATGAGTTCAGTCAGTTAATGAATGCATGCATCAAATTAGTGTAATCCAGATAACTGAAGATTCTCTCATAATTAACTCATGCATGTCTATTCTGAGAAAGACCCAGTTGAGATTAAATATAGGGACAGTGTACTATCAATTGCATAAATTTTCCTATAAGGAAAACACATGCATGCAGAAGGAATTCATTCCTTGAGGATTGCACAATTTTACAGGGTGTGAGATCAGTGTGAGTGATCAGTGTTACACATGGTAACAGCTAGATCACCCAAGGAAAACTGCGCAAGGAAATAGGAGCTTGGAGGGCAGAGGAGAAGGATTATCAGCAGTCTATTTTGTCTATGAGCATCTATGAGGGATTGTACTGAGAGATGGCTAGCTATGAGAGCTAAGGACTTGTGTAAACCTAATATATTTCCACTTGTATGATAATACATATAGTGGGTTTCTAGCTGAGGCTTTTCCCTGAGTATTCTTCTGTGTTTCATGTATGTTGATTCTTCTTTTGGTTATATGTGTTCTGCTTGAGCTTGCTCAAATCTATTAAGCTTCTGGAAGCTTGATTGTAGAAGTAGATTAAAGTATTTTGCTTTAGTTATATTGCATTATCAAGTTAATCTACAGTGAGAATTTCTACACCCTTATTCATTATTTTGGATGTCTTGGTGAAAACACACAGGATCCCATCAGTTGGTTAACCCACCAAAGCCAAGCCCAAGAACTAGGTTTGGTAGGAGATCGAAGAGTACATGGAGCAACTGAGACAGATTGCCACTAAGGAAGATTTGGAGTTGAACAGACAAAACATGTAGAACTACATTGGTGGTCCTGTCCAAATTAGAACCATCCTGCTCATGCTTCAAAATGAAGTTGAAACTAGTTCCCAGATATTGTACCCAAATTCCATGGAGACTAGATTCCTCTTCCAGCCAAATACCATCACATAGTTTGGGGATGCCATCACATAGTACCAAACTTGGCACCAATATGTTACCATGAAGCATCAAGTGGAATTTGTTGAGCTAGAGTTCTCCCAAACGCAAGCATCATAGTGGTGTGTCTTGTTAGGCTACCAGGTTGTCTCTATACTATTTTTTCTTATATGGGTACAAGTGTAAATTGTAATATTATTTGTAATTATTTTGTAAGTGAAATTCCAAGTCTCAATATTGGAATATGAAGATTCATGATGTAATGTAATGAGTCATTTGAAAGACATTGAAGAGTCATGAGGGTAGTCCAAAAGTCACAAAGGGGAGTTGAAAGGTCATCCACCCCCTTGTTATAAATAGAACCTCATAACCTAGGTAAAGGGCTTTTGGTAGCCAGGATTTTGGCTAGGCCTAGGCTTAGGAATAGCTTGGGAGTTTCGTGAGAGCCTTGGCTTCTCCGTAGCGTAGAGGGAGTATACTTCTTTCAAGGAGCAGCGTTGCTGACTTTAATGTTCCACTATTGGGCTAGTGGTTTGTCAATGGTGTATGTATGATTGGAACTTTCACTTTTAATGAAACTCAGATTCGACATGATTTCATGCATATGTTGTGAATATAATAGGACTATTCTTGTTGTATTTTCAATGTATGTTATTTAACTTACGCTCATGCTTATGAACTATTTCGTTTTCATTTGTATGAATATTTTTTAACATTTGTTGTTGTATTTGATTCGTCACCTTAAGTTATGGAATATTCCACATGTTAGCACGTGATGTCATTCTACTTGTCTGGTCCTTTTAAACGGGGTACTATTACAGTCTTCTAAGGGTCTCACCCTCTTTTCCCTTTGTGTGTTGGAGCCGTTCATGCATCACACTTGACTATCCATATGGTCACACACTTGTTCTCACCAAAGACACCGTGCACCACTCTATGTGTATTTTCAACCATGGGAGATCATTAATACCCCACTACTGGGACTCCTACTCTAAACACTGTGAGGTCTAGTTGGGACTTCATATCGAGGAGATCCCCTAAATGTTGGTTGATCCAACACTGTCAAAGTGATGTCAACTTGTATTTTTGGTGTGCCAAAACAAACATTAATATGCAACATGCCTTCTTTTCAATTGAAAAATATATAATGGAAATGATTTATGGAACTGGTTTTAGGTTTATTTTATGTGTCTCTTCATTATGAATATGTCAATATTGATATTCTTTTATTCACATTTTGATGAATGTTAAGGTAAGTGAAAACCACATGTTAAAATTAGATCTAAAATTGCAAAGAGAATATTTTTAATTCACATATGATCATAATTGGAAATCCTAACCCAAACCCAATGGGATTCCTAACCAATGCTTTATTGAGATCAAACTATCACAAGTCTCCATGTTATAAAACATGTATTTATATTACTAGCAATTTTTTGGTTCTATTTATAGGTGTTATGTATGAGGTTGGTGCTAAAAATTACCATGAGAATGAATCATATTTTAACCAATCCCATAATTAGTTATATGCTAATTGTGCGCTATTTTCTTCATACATTATTAGCATACTAGCATGATATCTTGGAAATCTAGAAATCTTAAATTACTCGCCCATTTTTTTTGTATTTACAATGGTCTTCCTTAAAGTTCTTTTAAATGAATTATGTAATTCAATTGATATTATCTGCTGGAAATATATAAAATTTTAATAACAATAGCAATATTTTTAAGTGTTCATTAGGATTCATTTGTAATGGAATGAGTGTTTTTAGTTTATATTGTGTGCTGCATAATATATCATATAGTGTAGAAGGAAATTTTTCTTCTCATGGTATTGGTGTTCTCATCTTTAACTAAAATATTTATTAGAACTATTTTTATGTTATTGCAAGGACTTCTTTACAAAAGCTACGTCAAAATCGTAATGTGAGTTTCCTTCAAATTAATAATTCCAAAATGATTTAGTTATTGAATTATGTAAAACACTAAAATATAATTAATTATCTTAATATATTTTTCTATTTTAATCAGCACTTCATTGTCAAACTGCTTTGCAATTTGAATACCTCTTCCAAAAATGTAGTGTGTATTTGGTGGCATGGTTAGTGCAAGAATACATTTAGGGTATGATATTTTCCCCAATAGTGCAATTTTCGAAATTGTGTTAAGTAATGTTTTCTTTTATGGATCATTATCTACCTAACTGAATGTTCTGTATAGGAATAATAGCTTTTGGATTTTGTATGAACATAAAATGCTAAGCATGTTTAGTGCAATATTTAGAACTAGAAATAAAAGATCGTTTAAAAATTGAGTTATTATCATGGGTGATGTTCCCACTTATCCCATTAGCAGAATTTGTCTATTAATCATTATGTACTACTAACTTATTTTTATGAAAATGGAAAGGTTAATTTTAGGAGTTAGTTTATTAAGATGAGAAGGTGGGGTGGAGGGGATATTGGAAAAAAATTATGGGGGGAGATATTATGGAAAAAATCATAATTTTCTGAAATATCTCCTCCATTCCCACCCCCATGTAAGGATAATTTTTCCATACTCATGTAAAGATAAGTTTTTTTTTTCTACAATATCTCTCTCCACCTTCACCCTCACCCCACCCTTATATCGTAGGGTCAGGGTGGGGACAATGTTTATTTGAAGGGTGCAGATGGGAGGGTACAATGTGAATTTACCCTCACCGTCACCCCACCCTCATATTGTTGAGGGAACAACATTTATTTGAAAGGGTGCAAATGGGAGGGTACAATGTGCATTTACCCTCACCCTCACCCCACCCTCATATCATCAAGGGGAGCAACATTTATTTGAAAGGGTGCAGATGGGAGGGTACAATGTGCATTTCAAGTGCACATTGTCATTTCCCATTTCCATATAATATGTTTTTTTTTCATCAAGTTGGCCTTCTTGAATCCTAGTGGAAACTTAGAAGTCTTGATCGTAAATTGGACATTATGCTTGTAATTAGCTAGAATAGGTTTTAGGAAAAAAAATGGAATAAACGCATCAATGATGCGACCAAAAACATAAAACTTGGAAGTTGGAATCTAAAGAGACTAACTAAATGCAAATAATCATATCACATATAATCTCTACATATTCTAAAATTGTAAGTAGTTGTGAAGAATTCTAACTACCTTATAACACTAAACAATCTTGACATCGGATGTAAAATGCACACACACAATGTGGTAAGTTGGGATATGCTTCAATGTGTCATTTCACTTGTGTTATTTCATTGATTACTTACTCTAGTTTAATAGGTGTAACTTTGTAAGAGCCCGACAATGAGCTTCCTAATAATAATGGAGGGTGCAATCCCCTCCTCTAGCACTTTGACCTCTCATATCACATTTATCAATGCATTTCTAAATATAAGACAAAATATCTATGTATTTATTGGTTCTTTATTTAAATTTTATTTTTGTTATATAAATATATCACTTTATTTTATATGACTAAAAAAATCTTAAAATTATATTTCAAAGTTATGTTTATGGCTTTTAAAATTACTTTGAATATATACATATGCTTTATTAACTTTATAAATATAATTATATTTAAAACTTTAACTTTAATACTAAAATAATTATTATAATAGTATATATAAAATAAAATATTAAATAATAATAATATATTGGTAATTGACATAGCCCCAAGGGTTAGCTTAGTTGGTCAAAAGCCGTGCCTCGCCATTGGGAGGTCACAGGGTCGAATCCACCGGAAGCCCTTGGGGTCAGGTCTTGCAGTAGGCCGAGGGGCGATTTAGCCTAGCTATCGCCCAGATATTTCTGTGGATGTAGCGATCATTCATTGACTAGGGCGCTCGTGAACCACATGCAAAAAAAAAAATATTGGTAATTGACATGTTATGTTATGAAGTATTATGTAAACTATGTGATTCAAAATCCAAATTTCCAAAAACACAAATTACGAATAAATATATAAAAAATTATCATTTTTTGTTATTACCATTTTAAAATTATATTTATATAAATAATTTTTTTATTATTTTTGGCTGATTTTTTTATTATTTCTTAATTTACATTTATTTAATTATTTTAAAAATTTTTGCTTAATATTATCTTTCTCAAAAACAATCTCTTATATATATATTTTAATTAAGTTTAAATAAAATTCGATCAATTTTACTTCTATATAATTATATTTAAATGTTCGTACATGTACATAAAAATATTATTATTTTTGGAATGTGAAAAATGAGAATAATCATTAATAATCTCTTCGAAGTATAGAATTCCTGGTAAAACCTTAAATAAATGTAAAATTTTCAGCACTTGAGATTCCATTCATTTTTCAATTCCTTTATTTTTAATTATTATATTATTCGTTGCTCTCTCATAAAAGTGGTGAGAATCTCACCGTCACCGTCGGCTTAGCTGTTTTTTTTTTTTTTTTTTTTTTTTAAATTAATAATTATCAATTCGTTGATTTGCCACGAAAGTAAAATTTGAGTACTACCGACTTCTTACTCTTCGCATCACATTTTCTTTACTCTTTAATTTAAAAAAAAACGTAACATATAACTGGCGCTTTAAGAACGGAATAGAGATAAAGTAAAATCTGAGTGTCACCCACTTCTTATCCTTCCAAATACTTTTTCTTTACTCTTTTGTCTAGATTTACAATAGTTAAAAAAAATTATTTTGAACTAGAACCTATACAAAGAATCTAATTTCGAATGAGAATCCCCTCTCTAGATTTGATGTCATTCTTTTAATTTTAGTAGAAAATGTTGGTAGGGTAATGTGCAAGATTAATCCTGTTTCACAATGTATTTACTACTAATATGACCCTATCCTCTTGAATCTTTAGTTTAAGACATCCATATGTATTGCTTCTTTAAGTCCCTAAAAGACCAATTGAGATTGATCATTTATTTCTTTTACAAGTTGTAATTTCTTCCACCTATTCAACATTCCCAATATAGAGCTCTCTAAAGAGGACAATGTAAAAATCATTTTTATTTCCTTCTCCATCATCTAGGCTTTCATATTTTCAAGTGATTAGTTCGGGATTAAGAGGATCACCCATAATTATATCTCCCCAATTTATAATTATTTTTACTTTTCCCATACCTAATATAAATAGTATTGAATAATTAGAGCATCAACCTTATATAATTTCCAAATAAGAGAGTTATTTGTGATTAGCATGCAATCAAACAAACTTCAAATCCTTACTCCACTTAAATATTTTCTTTACGAGACATGTTTACACCACTCTAGTATTACTAAGAGATGCATCTCCACAACATATTGGAAACCAATGCTTGGCACATTGCCATGAGGTGTCTTATTACTAATACCCCTTGTCATAAGGTGCTCTTATGATATTCTAGTTTACTATATTAAATTTTTATTTGTTGGATTTTCCGCCCTTCCACATAAATCTTCTAATTTCTTTCCAACCATTTTCATTTTGTATATTGGTACCATAAGGGGATATCTGAAGACGATTGAGAGATTTAATAGGCCTGATTTAATTAGAAATATCATGCCCAAAGGATTGAGCCACTAAGAGTTCCAAGTAACCATTTGTTTCTTAATGTTTTGAAGAATTAGAATCAAGACTAAAGTTTTCGGGTGGAGGATTCCTTGGTACTTGAACTTATTACAAGCGAAGTGTAAAGAGAATTTGAGGTTCCTAGTGTTTTGATGAGGGGTTTTGTGGGTAGAAATCCATCCATATATGATAATTTTGGATTTATTGATTTTCCCCTCTAAAGCATCAAGATAGTTTTCTAGAGTTTTATGGAACCTTCAGGGTATAATAAATGATGTTCCTCCTAGAGGAGGGGTGCATTTATAGATTCAGAAAGGTTGAATTATTTGACACCTTTGACTATGTTCACCATTAGAAGGATGACATTTATCCTTTCTTATTTTAACCATGTTCTAACTAGTTCCACCATTAAAATGTATAGCATGGGAGAAAATTTTAAACCTTATATCAATCTTGAACATCCTTGAAAGAAGGTGGTTGATATTCCCATCCACCATTGGGGAAATCCAAGTTTTTTTTACAAGCCCTAATCCATCCGAAAAAAAATTGTCATCGTTATATTTTGCAAAACTTTAAAAAGGAAATGGTGCCATACCCTATCAAAATCATTTTCTATATCAAGTCTTACCAAGATTATATTTTTGAAAAAAATAAAAAGGAATTGGTGCCCTACCCTATCAAAAGCACTTTTCATGTCAAGCTCTATTACCAGGCTTCTCTCTCTATTAGTGTAGGTAGAATGTATGGCCTCCTATCTTAGTGTTAACACCCAGGTTGTTCCCTATGACTCCCAAGGGAATACGGCTGGGGTAACCACTAACCAACCTTTGGATTATAGATCCTAAGGCCCTATCTATAATCAGAGAGGGCTCTCTCTTTAAGTTTCAGATATGCGTTGTGAAGATTGTAGGCTAGTTAAAAGTTTTAGTTTCCTGTTTGAGACTCTGGTTGGTGAACTCTTGTTGTAAGAAGGGCATGAAGAGTGCAGAAGATGCTAATCCATTGGGCATATGGAGTCAGAAATGTGAGATAGTTCTGGTGCCTGTGATGGAGAAATTTTTGCTGCAAGGCTAGATGGCTATTGTTAATATAATTTTCCGATTAGTGAGTGAAACAATGGTAAGTGGAGTTACAGACAGTGTGATACCAATTTGAACAACAATTTCTACTTAGTAGCATAAATGAATTAATAAATAGTGACTATGAGATATTCAGGGCTTATTGGAGCAATTAAGAATTCCAATTTAAACAGTTGAATTTATGGAAAACATTAATAGTGAAGATAGATTGAGATCAGGGTGTCTGCATGGACAAATCCTGGGCTATTCTTTTTCTTTCTTTCCTAGATTTAGAACAACATGTGAGAGTCATGAACTAAAACAAATAACATAAATATTAACAGAGATAGAGAAACACTTATTATATTAAGCCATAGCACTAGAATCCTGTAACATTCAATGGTTCCAATCACAGCATGCACCAGTCAGACTCAGTTCCTGTAAACTCCAAGCTTTATTTATAACATCCTTCTGAAAGTTACAACCGAGTTCTCATTTCTTCATAAGAGAACAACAAAAACCAACCACACCTTGAAAATTTGTGCGAGGGGGAATATATACAAATAGGTTTTACAAAATATCTGAATGCTGAGTCAGTTGATATATTAACTATGCTCACCAACTTTACAAAATAGCAGATAAGAAAGTTATTGCTACTCTAAATGTAAGATAAATGGTCTTTAATGCTGTCAGGCCTCTTCTTGACCTTTGGAGGAGACTGAGTCGGTTGAGCGTTTTGCTTTAATACTGAATGATGTGAATGATGTGTCTTTATACTCTGTCATGCTGTAGCTTTCTCGACCCTGTTACCTGTAGCTGTCATTGTTGCTTTTGGTGGCCAAATCTTCCTGCTGAGTTGGCTCATTCCACCTTTTCCAGTCATAGTATATGCATCATATTTTCCGAATATGATGACTTATATATTTTGATGACAAAACTTTGATGAAAACCCCCTGTTTATAATAATAATTGTATCATTGAGGTCCACCATTCCTGTGTAGGCAATTGATGCCTCAAAATTGCATCTAAGGTCTCATCTGCCTCTGTGTATTTGTAGAAGTTCGGAGGCACTTCAAATAAATGGCTGATCTCATTCATAATAAAAAAAAATTCTCTATTCTGTCATAGAGACTTTTCCCAGATGTTGGCCCTGTTACCTGTGAGCTGCTTGATCCTTGACTGATCTAGTTGTTGGCAAATGTGTTCACCCTTTTTGCATACACCTCATGTGATAGAAGTTTCCCTACACTGTTGAGCAAGCTAGGAAGACCTCTGCCCTGTAATGCTGCAAACTTGTCCATGAACTTGTTAACCTCTGTTTGCATGTCTTGGCTTCTTCTATCCAATGTCTGCACCAGGCTTTTCAGTGTGAGGACCCTCTTTATCAGCTGGATAGTTTCTGTCCTGTTGGAGATCCCAATTGCTGCCAGTTGAGGACCTGTCCGGTTATTAAGCACATTAATCATTCTGCTGGCTATCTCAGGCATATTGCCTAGAGATGCCCTTGCTCTATGGACTTCCTTTTGTGCTTTGCCTATGAGCTCCATTTGCTCATGGATAGTTT
>APFE030469816.1:4279-23941 GCA_000404065.3 Pinus taeda | reverse complement strand
CATGATTTGCCTTGTCCAATGGACCTTTGGCTTCTTGCTTCCTTTCCTTCAAAAGTTTCTTATATGTGGCCATTCTCTTCCAACATCTAGAAACATTATGGTTATCCAAACCACAAAAGGAACATGCAATTCTTTTCCCATGCTTATATGGAAATTTACCATGCTTAACACAATCAAAAGGAATATGATTAGAACCATATTTATACCTTTCTCTTTCACCTTTATTGCCTTCATGAGGAGGTGAACTGAATGAAGAAGTAGCTCCCTTTGGAACATCATCAACCACTTCAATGGTTTCAGAGTTTCCACAACTCTCTGGCTCAAGTGTATGCTTATGAACACCTGCATCTTGCAAATGATGTTTCAAGCTATTGCATTCTCCACGAATACAATATTCACACTCTTGAGGTAAAAGACCTGCAATGAAACTCCTTCTTGGAACTATTTCAATGGCCTTCATGGCAACTTTGGAACTTTCTCCATAAGACTGTCCATAGCCAAGACCCAAATAATTAGGCCTTTCCTCGACCATTATTGGCTCAACAATACCCTGTGCACGTTTACCCAAGCCTTTTCCTTCATAGCCCATCTTGGACATTAACTTGGAACCTATGCCTTTGGTATGTTTTTCAAAAGAACCAACATAATCATTCTTAGAGGAAATTGAAGACAAACAGGAATTCTTTACCTCTTCTTCAAGTTGATACTTGACTAAGGCTTCCTTTGCAACAAAGAGTTGTGTCTCCAACTCATGCATCCTTTTCAGGTTCATATTTGCAATATGAAGTTGCCTCTCCATTTCTTGCAATTTGTTAGAAACCAACTGCTTCTCTTCCTCCACGGAATTCAACTGCTCTCTAAGTATGTTGCTCTTCCTTCCATCCTCATACATTTCTCTCACCATATCCATCATGGTGGACAAGTCTTGCTTCATTTCTTCATCAAAAACTCTTGTGAAGAAAGAAGAATTTGAGGACTCACTTGTAGAAGTTGTCATTATTAGAATGAACAAAAGAAATTCAAACAAGATTAACAAAGAGCTTTATTCAAGCAACCTTTTGCAACAAACCTCTTGTGCTTCAAGGATTGCCTTGAGGTCCTTTGGGATAAGAAGAATGCCTTCAGCCCTTCTTCCTTCTTGTCCTCTCCTGGACTTAGCTAACAGCAGCTTTCCCTTCACCTCTGCAAACTCACACAACAGTCAGTTTACAAACAATCAAACAGCAAAACCCTTGCTACTGTTTGAACACCTTTCAAGTCATACAAGCATGTAGATTGCTCTATCAATCAAGCATCCTGATCTGATATCACCTTCTTGAAGGTGGGTTTAATCAACCTTAAGCTCTGATACCACCTAATCTGAAAATGGGGCACTAAAGGCTTCTTTTCAGCTTACAAGAACCTCTCCCACTTCCAAAGCTTAAATATTTCCCAGATCTTATGATTAACCAATTACGGAATTAAAAATACTTGAAAATAGGTGTATGCTTGTGTTTGCTTTTAGACTGTTCAAGTGCTTATGTACATTTGCTTATGCTAATACTTAAACACACATAACAGTAAATGAAGCAGCAAATCAGCCAACACATAAGGAACCAATATAATTAGGATTTCACCCAAACCTCTTGGGTTACGTCTCCGTGAGCTCTAGTCAACTCAACTAGGCTCTCTGGGATTATGGCATAAATTCTTTTACAAGCTCCACGCTCAACTCCATTGATTTACACCGAACTATGGGTTTAGAATACCATCTTATCTTATTGGTTGTCCTCTCTGCAGACATATCTAGGCTTCTCTGAACTTGACTCCTTCAGTCAGTGCTCTGAGCTTCTTGAGCTTCTGGCTTCTCTAACTCCCTGGGAATTCTCTTACTGTCTCTAGACTACTACTCCTATCTTTAGCACACTGACACCAGCAACAGCTTGATTAATTCGACCCTTTGTTGTTCTGAACGGCTCTGGCTCTTGGCTCTAGCCCTAGCTCTCGCTCTCGCTCTAGCTCTGGCTCTCTGCTCTGGCTCTCTGCTCTGGCTCTTGGCTCTTACAAGCTTCTGGGTTCGCTTGAACTACAAGCAACTCTCTGCTTTTGAGTTACCCCGACTCCGCACACTGCCTCCTCTGGCTTCTCTCGGCCTCTGCGTGCCTCTGTAGTTCGTTCGACCTCCAAGCAAATTCTCAGCGACCTCTTAAGCGACCTTTGGTCAATGGTGCTCTCTATGTATTTGTAACACATCAGTTACAGTCCTCCATCATGGAAAAACCACACGTTTCCATAAAAGAATCAGTTTCCCATTGCAATGAATCGGCGGGTACAGTGAACCCAATCGTTCGGCCTTCCTCCTGCAGAAATAGCCAAATAATGCAATACACAGGAAAACTATGGAAAACACATGATTGGAGCGTTTAACCCAATCTCAAAATGCATTCAATCGCATCTAATTCCTCTCGAGTCCGTCATGTCATTGCAAATCGCGATTGCACAGGCGGGAGGTCAAAAAACCCAAATACAGAGGAATACATAGAAAATCCAAATTCCCGGATTTCAAAACTTATGAAATTGGGTCTATAATTTCATCGGGTCCGAGTCTTGATCGCTAATCGCAATCGCACATCGTATATGTCAACGGCCCTTTTATGTGGTTGCGATCGTCAATTGTCGATCGCCAATATCGGCGCATCGCATATCGCAATCACAATGGCCCTTGTATCAAGGATTCACAGATCTTCGATTGTCGATCGCTCTATCGACGCTATCACTATCGGCCCATTGCATCAGCGTATCGCATCGTCCCAATGGGTTGTGCCTCTGCTCCTCCAATCGCCGATATCGCACATCGCTCATTGGCATATTGCATTTGTAACGGCCCAAGGTTCCGATATCGCATGAAGCCTTCCTCCGATTGTGATATGATCATAGATCGCTAATCGGGGATCCTTAAGGACTGTTGCTCCGCCCTTTAACATTGCAATGCGATATTTCCATAGAAAGCCTTTATTTCTCCTAAGTCCCATTTAATAAGAAATGCCTCCTTTTCAAAGGACAATGGGCAATTTCTTTTTACAATAACTTCTTCATCTGAAGCCCGTTTTCGCGCATTCAAATTGTGTTACATTCAAAATGAAGAGATCTCTGCGATGAGACTATTTCCAAGAGCATCCTTTGGCTTTCATTTTTCCTCTGTGAGGAAAATTCATAGACTTAGAAGTCTATGTTAGATCCATTTTGGATCACTCAGCCCCAAAATAGTCAAGACAGAAACCATAAATAATGATCCAACAAAAACTTTGTTGGCCATATTATGGCCACAAAGATTTAGGATTCTTCCACAACTTTTCTTGGCAACAAATCAACACCAATGAATCCCTGCAAAGAAAAGAAACCCTTCCTCCTGCACAAAAATAATCCTAACAAATCACCTTGAACCCTGCAAAGACACACATATCGAAATCCTTTTCCAAAATGCAAATTGTATCCCCAAATTACCAAAAGTTTGAGAAACAAAGACACGTCACTTCATTTTGATGTCTAATGGAGGGAAAGGGTACTCAATTTTATAGAGACCAAGGAGACCATGAAGGGGCAGATCGACCCTTACTTGGAGGGGAAAATGATTGACTTAAAATTCAATGTTGGAGCCATAATATTTGAGTTCGACTACAAATTTGGACCATATATCCTAAATAAATTTGAAAATTTAATCTTTAACTTTCCAACATTTCAAATTTGGACCATTAATTAATTTGATATTTAAATTATCTCTTCAACATATCATCCATCTTTGCCACATCATTCAACCAACGATATGATGCCACATCACCAGCCCTTGGGATTTTTTGACCATGAGATATGACTTGCACTTTGACGGAGCATATCTCTCAAACCATGAAGGCCCACAAAACGCTCCACATACCAACAGAAAATAAATTTGAAAATTTAATCTTTAACTTTCCAACATTTCAAATTTGGAACATTAATTAATTTGATAATTAAATTCTCTTCAACATATCAAACGCTCCACATATCAACAAAATCAATATGACGAGGAGAATCCGATGGCAAGGGTCACAAAGGCAAACTCATTCATCTATTGCTTCAAAAACTCCAACAAATGTGGGGTATGAACATTGTCTAGAGAATCCAAACCCTAGAGTTAGGGTTTAATCACCGAATCATCAAGTAGCATCATCATGTGGACGTCATCACATCAATGACCTCCAACTAACCTTGACATCAACGACAATATTTACACTCACTCGACATCCTACACATGCCTGCACCTGCACCTGCTTTGACATTAATGACTACTCAACATGCCTAGGCTAGGTCATGACCAGAGGAGATTGATACATTTGCCTAAGAAGCCATAAAGAACTTTGGCCAACCCTAGATATATGAGTTACATTACCCACTCGAGGATGGAGTTATTTATAGACATGCATCAACATGGAAAACTCGTAACTCTTCTTTAGAAAGGAGAAATTCCAGCTAAAAGAGAATCTGTTGCAACCAAAGAGAATACCTCCCTTGCTAAGAGGGAGTGTTGATTTTTGTGTAGCATGGGGAGGCATTCCTACATGCCAAGAGGCTTCCTAAGTCGGCCTAGAAAAATTATGGAAATTATAATGAAATAAATTTTATTTTTCGGGTTTCATGTAGGGTCAAAAGGGGCAAGTCAACTCCACCACGAAAAGGTGTGTCCCTTGGCGTAAATGCACCCATTCAACTTGTATATATACACATGATGTGACACTTCATTTGATAATTGACACGCCATCATATATCTTCTATATTAGCCACGTAAGAGCAGAAAAATGATGAAGTGACTGAATTTTGGACTTGGTTTTTGGCACAAATTCATATGCTATTTATTATAAACCTTGCTGAAGAACAATTTCTCCTAGAAGAAGAGTTGTTGGATATTCCCCCAAGTTCAGGTTTCCCAAGGAAAATGCGTTGTCCCTCTTGTGCATGGTTGTCTCTTTGTTATCTTATGTGTTTCTATTGTTTTCGCTACATTACTAATGAAATTTGTTGTGCATAATGCTTAATGATATATGTGACACAAGATAAATTAATTGAAGATCATTATAATTATCATATCAAAAAAATAGTTTCTACTATGTTTATTGTAAAAAAATCAGCATCATTGAATTCATGGCAATGTCAATGCTAATTGAGATAATCAGTGGACAGACCAAAAAATGTGAAACTCATAATGTGAATGATCTAAAATGCAAAAAGAATAAGTTAGAACAATTTCTCCTAGAAGAAGAGTTGTTGGGTATTCTCCAAAGTTTGGGTTGCCCAAGGAAAATTGTTGTTCCTACTGTGCATGGTTGTCATTTTTTGATCTTATTTGTTTCTATTGTTTTCGCTGCATTATTGTCAATATTTTATGTGCATAATTGCTCAATGATATATGTGACACAAGAAAAATTAATTGAAGATCATTAAAAGTAATTATCATATCAAAAAAATGGTTTCTACTATGTTTATTGTAGAAAAATCAACATAATTGAATTCATGGTAATGCCAATACTATTTGAGATAAACAATAGATAGACCAAACATTTGAAATTGATAATGTGAATGATCTAAAATGCAGAAAGAATATGTTAGAACAATTTATCCTAGAAAAAAAGTTGATGGGTTTTCGCCCAAATTTGGGTTTCCCAAGGAATATTTGTTATCTCTATCTATTGTGCATGATGGGCTTTTTATGATCTTTTTTGTTTCTATTGTTTTCGCTGCATTACTGTTGAAATTTCTTGTACGTAATTGCTTAATGATATGTGTGGCACAAGATCAATTAATGGAAGATCATTAGAAGTAATTATCATATCAAAAAATTGATTTCTATGTTTATTATAGAAAAATCAACATCATTGAATTCATAGCAATACCAATGCTAATTGAGATAATCAGTAGACAGACCAAAACTGTGAAACTGATCATGTGAATGATCTAAACAGCAACAAAAATAAGTTTGTGGAAGATAGTATTAGGTATATTCTGCACAGCTGAGGATAAATTACTTAATGTTAGCAATTTGGTTATCATGAATGAGTATTTACAGAAAGAGAAACAATGTTGTCTCAAGCAAATTCAGTGTGTGCTAATAGATGCACCAAAAACTAGATATATTCATTAACACTTGAATATTTCACTTAATCCAATCAAAATCAATACCAAATTAAAACATTTAATAATTTGATATCCTAATAAGCAAAATAGTAACCTTGTGTGTTGTAGATTAATTAATAATTAAAATGTTAAGTATAGTCCCAACAAGATTTACGTATCATAAATGAATTAATAATCTAGAATCCAAACCATCTTTAAAGCATCGACACGATCAATTGATATTTTAATATTTCTTTAATATCGTTTAACTCACCCCTGCTTGTGGCGGTGATGCAACAAATCAGAGTTTTATTACAGCGATTGTAGTAGAGATTAAAACATTTTTAGCTATAGTTAGTGAAGGTGCTGGTGAGTTATAGTATTTGATCTTCAATCTCTGACCACTTCACTGATAACAAACTAACCTGCCAACTTGATATATAATCCTAGTGAAGTTACTAGTTTTTCTCTGTTCATAAATTGAAATGTAATAAAAATATTGAAAACAATACAAATCATACAATGTCAAATTAGTCAAACTGTTGAGAAAATTCACAGAAACGGGCAATTGGAAAACTCAACTCATTCAATGGCTAGCTCAATTCAGACGTAGGGATAAGCCACAATAGTAACGACATGCTATTGCAGGTATCACATAGATAACAATCCCCAGCCAAATAGAGGGCCCACACGAAATCCCGTCTAAGTATATGCCACTATAGTAATATACAGGCAACATATAGATAATAACCACAAGAAAAATAAGGCCCATAATGGATGTCACTAGAATTATCAACAATGTTAGTACGATGGTGAGGGAAGATGCTATCACGTCAACTTAAACTTGGACCCCAAAGCAAGGTTTTAAATTGGCAAAGCTTTTGACGTGGGTAATGCCTCATAAGCCACCTACGTCTCACAATTGTTATACATGTTGAATTATTCACCCCATACAAACAACTAGAACAATATTAATGTGGACTGAAATCGTACAATAGGGACATGCTATTATTGTTATCCATGTTGAATTATTCACCCCATACAAACAACTAGAACAATATAATGTGGACTGAAATCATACAATAGGGACATGCTATTATAGTTAAATGGCTTGCAATTATTGCTCACATAGAAAACAACCAAACGCTACAGAAGCTATTGAAGGCATGACCCCAAAACTGCTACGAATGATTCCCAAATATTTGTTTATTCAATGCAGTTCTAAATGCTGAAATTATAAATAATGGTAAGGTACGTAATACATTATTGTACTATAAAAATAAAACTTAGAATTTTAGTGCAGGTCTGCTAAAAGTTGCACGAGGAAGCACAACATAATTTACATTGATGCTTCTACATCTTTGTATTAACTGGCTGAAAACATCTCGAAGGGAGAAAACAATGAATAAATATATAACGCAAAGGCCAGAACACATAGAAGGCCACGTCCTATCATGCATATCAATTGGTTGAATTGAGCAATATCCACCGACGATCTTGGGATCTATGAACTGTTGTTAGCAGAAGTAATCTGACACAAAGAACTGTGCAGGTGACTGCTAATAGAAGAAAGAACTTGAAGCTACCACCACAATCCCACTTTGTGGAAATTGTGAAAACTGTTATGCAGTTGAATCAATAATTAAAATATGTACAAAGCATTGAAAAACTAGGACTATCCAACTGCAGAAGGTGCCCTCAATGATTTCAACGCTTGTTAATATGCCAAATTAGGGAGGTGTTGATATTGAATCTCCGCTACAAGAGAACAATTAGAGATAAATATATCGATCAGTCTCCACCCCAGATGAACTTGTAGATGTTCTTACTTATTGTTGTACCAATCAACTTGCTTTGATTACGAATAGGAATATCTTTTAGCAGTTGTTCTTGAGAATTGGTATCACCTTCCTATTGGCAAAAGGAAAATACTGGAAAGGATTAGTACAAGAGTATATAAATTAACCTTTGAAAAACACCTCCATTTGCAACCATTAATTTAAACATTCAAAAGAATGCAGAAATCAAAGATAAATTAAAACAGAAAGGATATAAATTAACCCTTGAAAAACAATTCCATTTACAACTATTAATTTAAACATTCAAAAGAATGCAGAAATTAAAGAAATTAAAACAGAAAAGAGGCTCAGAGGTTGGCCTAACTAAAGTTTTGGCTAAGCAGTGATTTATGACCTTTTATCCAGTAGTTAATATCAAAAGTAGCCTGGAATTACAAAAAAAAAGTCCATAGCTCCAACTTATAACAGAGCTTCGCCTAGATTAATTGAACGCAGTTTCCTCTGGCATGCTCTTATGATTGCTCATGAATTTCTTGATGGGTTATATATTGAGGAATTCGCTAATAAATTTAGCATTGTGGTCTCTGTCTAAATCAGTGAAGTACCCATGATTTAGAAGTACCCATGGATGTGGGCTAATGCTTCGAAATTATAAATGAGCCTTTGATTTTTCCTCAAATTTGACAATGGAAAATTTGTTCCAAGAAACTTTACCATGCCCTGGTCATATTTTTGAAGATTTGTCATGACTACCTAGCCCTCTAATCATCATTATGCTGAAGCTTTCTTTGATGTAAAAGAAATACTGCAAAATTGCCTACTCTTGATTGTTTAGGCTCAGGACAATGCCAATTGTATGATTCCATTGGTCTTTAATACTTCTTTTTATCATAATTGTATATCTTGACCATGGAAAACCTCCAGAAGCTTTAACATTAGGTTTCCTCATTAAAATTTCTCCATCATACGTCAATCAAGTGGTGAACATATTGGTCTCAGCTACCTAGGGAGCCTTGTTGGCCTTATTAATCAAATTCTGTACAGTATGGAGACATTCCCATCCTGAAGGGTGCGTGATGACTAACTAAGCAGACAGTAAATTTGTCCCATTTAATGTTTGATGAAAAAAAACAATCATCAAAATCTGAAACTTACAAGATGAGAATAAGCTTGAGCAAGAGAGAGCACTGTAGGATAGCGATCCAAAACTGCAAGTGCAACATCTTCTGTCACTTGCGGTACCTGTATCATCATATAAATCGACTAAGATGCAAAGTTTGGCTTCAATATAGCTCAAAATTGTTTATTACCCTTGAAACTAATGAAATACCATATATCACCTGCATTAACTGTACACCAAATACATCACTGACAGTCTCCTTCTCGAGATCATGGCACTTGTTGACAAATTCATCATAACTCATGCACACCTTGTAATTTTCGTTTTTATTCATGCAATCCACCATATTATAGTAATCTGTTATAGCATGTGTCAGATTACCATATTTTCTTACTGTGTCTGCTAAGTCTCTGGTTCTTTGAACATCAAACCCTTCAAGAATCTCTGTCGTGAAAGCCCTGTGGATACAACAGTTATCACTATTTAAAACCAACAACTGAAAATGATCAAGAAAAACAACAGATCAATACTGTTTCGCAAGTAAATAATTAACACTTAATGAATAAAATAGCTTACGCAGATTTAACGCTTTCAGATGCATCTGTAAGATTCACATCACCTTCAATCATGTAAATCAATTTCTGGACTCCACACCTCTGTAGAGAAGTAGGTTAGATTAGAAAATTACATATCTACTCCACAAGTATTGCATTTTCATAATCTATATCCCTCTAGTTTTGTTATCAACAGAGAGCATCTATAATGAAAATTTCAATAAAGAGCAAATAAATGAGAAAAATGAAGCAATGTGGGGTGTTTGTAAATAAATATTGATATGCATTTACGATCTAGTTCAATCTGCCCAGTCAAAATGCATTTTTAAAAGCCAAATATGACATCTATTGTTTTGTAGATGAACATCTCAATAAAACCAATGATACAAACGATCATCTACAATTGAGTGATCAACAAATATCGTTGATTGCAAGGTTAACTGGCAGCGAGAGACATGTCCGCAAATGCAAGATTCAACCCTATTTCTGAAATCAAATTTTTGAAGTATATTTGCATAAGTCTAAAACAAGCGGTCAATATCTTATTTATTCCTCCCTCATAAATGTAACGGCTCAAACTCCCAACTTCATGTATAAAAATATAATTTCCAACCCCATTTAGAAATACTAGCAATTAGCATTATATACCCGAGATTGGAGCAACTTTCGGCCTTCCCTTATGTATGTACACAACAAAACGTCCATACCTTGCTAACTCCACTTTATAAATGTAATCAACTCCCAACTTATTAAATATCAATCTAGTATAAAGAGGGAGCAATCGTGAAGACATGAGATACCCTTTTCCTCGGCCTATGTTTTCACCCCTTTGGTGCACCTTTTACTTCATCACGATAATACTTTAATATGGGTGCATATCTTAAGGGCCCAAACTTGCATTTGAGAGATATAGCGTTTATTACCCCTTAAGACGAGGCAGTTTATTGTTCATCAAGGTTGGGCCATTACAAGGTTTCCTTTTATGTGTGGAGCATCAATTGCTCTAGGAACCGAGTGACGGGTAGTGAGGGGGGTAGAGCTCATGCTAGAATTTTGCACACGCACTAATTTTAGTCCAAGCAATTTTTTTTAATTTTTCTTTTTCTTTTATTGTGGCTTTCTTTACTTTTATCATTCTTTCAGTTTATCAACCTCCAAGGGAATGTTTTCTAGCCCATACCAAAGGATGAGGATGAGTGCCAATCCCTATGACCAATGACCAGCTTACCCAAAGAATGGATGTGAAATAGACAAAACGATGGAAACTAGTAGGTATGGAATATTGCAGGCACGCTATTTATGCCAAAGTCTTCCCTGTTGTGTCCTTCCTATAGCCCATCAGAGCCTTCTCCGTAATATCCTTCATGTTGAGAAATCTAGGGCAGAGATATTATATGATTTCTCCTATAATGATAACTGCTTGTGAGGACATTTTATTTTCTTAATTAGGTTCTTCTTGTACTTGATCATTATTATGTGTTCTTCATCAAATCACTACCAAACCATAAAGAACAATGAGACAAAGGGCACGAGATGTAGGCCATCAGCCAAGGCCAAAACATCTCCAACCTGAGAGTTAAACCCACATGAATTCTTCTTCTTATAGAATCTTCAATTGATGAATTCCAAGACCTAGACCCTTGACCAAGAACCCCTCTAAGTCCAAGTTAATGTTTCCTCTTTGAATGGATTTTCCTTCCAGCAACTTTGACCTACTTAGCAACTACAACTGCAGCTACAACTTCGACTTGCCCAGAAACTGCAACCTCAACTTGCCCAGAAGACTGCAACTTCGACTAGCCCAAAAGCTACAACTTCGACTTGCCTAGAAACTGCAACTTCGACTTGCCCAAAAACTACAACTTCGACTTGCCCAAACACTACAACTTCGACTGCCCCAAAAACTACAACTTCTCTTCTTTGCTTGGGTAGATTCTCTCTTCTAGAGAACTTGGCTTCCAGAACAACTCTTCTAGGTGACGTAACTTCACTTTTGCAACTCGGCTTCACTGCAGCAATATGTGCCCTAATTCCTTTACACGTGTGGAGAGAAGTAGCCCAAAACAAAACCCGAAATTTCGACTTCTTCTCCTTACTTCAACCTCCTCCTCTTCTTCGCACTTCTTTTTGACTCTATGATCAAATTTGTGAGAGTGTTCTCCAAATGAGGCCAAGTGCCCTATTCCTTGAGCCTCCTATTAGGCCGAATTGAAATGTCCTTAGGCCGACTTGTTGCTTTGATTGACTTGATCTTGAAGGGTCTTTTGACTCAAATAATGTTCTTACAATATGTAACACGCCCAAATGGGTCATTCATACATGACAATGACTCTATGACTTTATAACAAACCTAGAAGCACTCAATGGGTGCTTTGACCTATAAAAATAAATTCTCTTGAGCATGAAACCCATGCCTCAAGGCTCACAATAATAAATTTGTTTTTCTCTTTTCATTAAATACATAAAATCATGGTTAAATTTGTCATTATGAAGACCGAACCTAGTTACATATTTCAACACTTCCTATAACCCTAAGGCCTCAAAGGAAGTCCCACTAGACTAGGATCACAGATTTAACACCCAGATGAAGTGAGGGAACGAGAATATAATCAAGATCACTCAATCATCTGGATCACCCCTTGATTCATATTAGTATGCCCCAAAACAATAAGCCAAAGCACATATTGCAAAATGGTAAAAGTACCTATCGACGGATGACCCACCTTCCTTCAACAATGAATGTCAAATGGGAGAAAGAGATCTAACCGAAGCATATGTATCTGGATGGTCCACGTCATCATGCAAATGTTCATCAATCAGGTTGTTGGCTGGGTAGTTGTCCAAGACTCCAAGATGGAGAAAAATTTCTCCTATGGGTTACCCACATTTTGGTGGGTAACGATAACCACTTAGAATATATAAGCATCAAGTATAAAAATATAATTACTTCTTGTTGACATCAGAAAATATATGTGGGTACATTAGTGTTGATGCAAAATTGTATAAAGATATTAACTATTTGGAATTAACATATGACTATGAAAACAAACAACTTTTCTATTCTATACCACTTTACAAATTCACAAGATTTTAGTCATAGTGGGTACATAACTATCTAACAACATATAGGACTCACAAATGAAAGAAAATCAAAAGTAGATAAATCATCTTTCAAAGCATACCATAAGCCTCAAATTTTGATCCTTGTACCGATTATCTTTTATTGAATGGCACAAATCATCTGCTTTCTTTCTCTAAACTATGAATTCTAGCACATACTCATGGCTCAGATGTTTATGTCACAAGAGGATTCGATCAAAGGATAATATTTCAAGTTACTTGTTGAGTTTGATTAGCTTTGTCTAATTTTGATACATCATTGTCACATCGTCTCTATAGAAAGAAGAATTGCAACTATGCCAGTTACACATGAAAATTTTGAGAAAAGCTTCCAATAAGGATTAAAAGGAGGATAGGCACAGGACAAATTTGTGACTTAGTTATAATAGATTATTTTTCTCTCCTATCATGGTTATTATTTTTCTCTCCTATTCTTATTCTATTTCGAATTTTTTTAGTGTCAAATTTTAGTCATTTTTCTAGAGTGAACCTTGCTAGCATTTTGAAGACTTTTTGAAAGACCTTCTGGAGCACTCTTGAAGACTCTTGGGAGTAGATTTTGGAAACCATCTAGAACAGACTTTGGAGCTTGTCTGGATCAGACTTAGAATTGACCTATGAAGTACTTCATGAGCAAACCATGGATCAATTTTGAAGAGGTTGGTTGAAGCAATTCTTGAAGATTTGTAGGAGGACTAGATGTCTTTGTCATAGCTTTGATGGGTAGACTTTAACATCTGCAGACTTAAAGATATGAAGACTCATTAAAGTACTTGTTTGAACACCAATTGAAGCAACATTGGAGACTTGTTGAAACCATTGAAGATATCCTTGAAGCATCCTTGGAGCATTGGTTTGAAGACATTATTATGCATTATTGAAGATCTATTAAAGAAGTTTTTGGAGCAGGCTTAGAGCAAGAAATTGTGAGGCACTTTAGAATTGTTTGGTGCAGACTTTGAAGAATATTGATTGGACACTTTTGGAGCAGCTTATTGAAGATTCTTGAAGACCTTTGGAGCATGATTGAAACGCTCATCGAGTGACCTTGAAGGAAGTTGCTTGGGTATCGTAAATAGTTGTGACAACATGTTTTATGGTTGATAAAGTTGTCTTTGATGTGCTAAACAAGGGCATTGTTGAAGGCGAACTTGAAGATATTGTCAAGGCTTGTTGCAGAAGACATTGGAAGCCTTGAAGAACCGTTGAATCCATGTTGAAGATCTGGAGTAGTGGGTTGGAGTCCTCAAGAAGATCAGGTTGGTGCCTGAACCAGTTGAGAGGGTTGGAATCCTCAAGAAGACCAAGTTGGTGCTTGGCAAAGTACAGGTTGGAGCTTGGTAGATTGAAGATTGGAGTCTTCATCTAGGGTTGGAGCCCTAAAACAATATTGTACTTGATTCGTTGTAAAGAGTTTTGGAGTCCTTGTCAATCTTATTAATAAAATTATTTATTTTTATTGTTCATTTTGTGCTCTGTTTTATAAGTAATCTTAATTGGCATAAAAAATAACAATTGTAAAAGAAATATTGATTCACCCCCCCCCCTGCCCCCTGTATTTCCAACAAAATTTGAGAAAAGCTTCCAATAAGGATCCAAAGGAGCATAAGCACAGGACAAATTTGTGACTTAGTTATAATAGATTATTTTTCTCTCCTATCATGGTTATTATTTTTCTCTCCTATTTTCCTTTTGCTATTTCGAATTTTTTTATATTGCATCAATTTTTACTCATTTTTCTGCATTTCCACTTCTTTCTTTCTTCATTTTCTTCCATTCTAAACCTTTCCACTGCTACAATTTTTCTATTTTTCACCTTTTTCCAATGTAATATGAAACATATATTTTTTACTTACTTTTAGAAACTTATAGAGGAGAAACTGGAGAAAGAATCTGAAGACTTGTGACATGAAAAGTTAGGTTATATATGGTGGGGTTTGTGAGCTCTGATAACATTTGTAGAATACTTTAAGGCACCTACAAACACTAGGGAGAACATGTACTTAAACATAAAGCAATGGAAGGAAGGTTTATTAAATATGTATTTACAAATAGAAAGATGACAAGTACAAATGATCGTTCATCTTGCCCTTTACCATATGGTCACCACCTATCCTTTGTGACCACTTTAGTATCAAGTATTTATACATAAATACTGCTTGTTGACATCTGAAAATATCTGTGGGTACATTGGTGTTGATGCAGAAAATGTATAAAGGTATTAATTATCTGTCATTAACATATGAAATGAAAACAATCAACTTTTCCTTTCTATACCAATGTACTACTTTACAAATTCACAGATTTTTAGTCAGAGACGGTGCATAACTATTTTGCAACATATAGGAATCATAAATGAAAGAAACTCAAAAGTAGATAATAATTTTTCAAAGCATACCATAAGCCTCAACTTTTGATCCTTGTATCGATTATCTCTTATTGAATGGCACAAATCATCCACTTTCTTTCTCTCAACTATGAAGTCTAGCACATATTCATGGCTTAGTTGTTTATTTCGAGCAATCCATGTTGCATCTCCAATTGGTAAGCGCCTTATCTGTGAACAACAAAATTCTTTGTAATTTGAGAATAATATTATGTAAGAAATGAATTATGAGGCATATCAATCATATTATATTGGAAAAAACTTAACAAGCTAAATTGTTGACAATCACTTCTTGTTCTCCAAATATTGAAATACAATCATATACCCCTATTCACTATAAGGCCAATTAAAAGCAATATCATTTTTTATGTTAGACAATTCTTAATCTATTTGTTCTCTAAGATCATCATTGCCATAAGTTTTTATGTGTTAGGTATATGTAACAACACATTTGATGTATTTTTATAGTCACGTAATAACTATGTGGCATAACAAAATTTGTGCATGCATGTATGTCATCAGTGTACATGCTTGTTATATGCATTATATGTAATGTGCATAGGAAAACCAAATCATTCTAAACATAAAGTGAAAGAGTGTGTCACCTAATAGGTATTAAAGAGACCCCATAAACATTGAATCCTATCATCCTGACCTACATCTAATAGGTATTAAAGAGACCCCCTAAATATTGAATTGTATCATCCTAACCTACACATAATAGATAGGAACATTGTGTTCAACATATTTCATAGCATTACTTAGCTTTATGTGTATACATGGGTTATGAATGTTTGTGCACACATGTTCAAATTAACTATGTTCTCATTTTTCCAAAATAATCAAACCTAGGTGGATAAATTATGTTAACATTTTGTGTAGTTCTCGAGATTGGAATTAACAACTTGATTGGTGGTAGTGGCCAAGGGGCTCAAATAAAGTGTCACAAAAGAGAGTTGGGAGTTCATGCACGGTGAGTGATACACAACAATGATAAGCATCCATAATAGAGTAACGCATGTAGCAATAGTGGTATGAACAAGCAAAATCTAACAACTTAGTGCAAAGCCTCGCTAGGTGACCTAAACAAAGTGCAACAATGGGAGTGTCACCACTATCACCTCAACAACTACTCCCGTCCCGTCCTTTTAGTGATGGAAACAATCCAACACAAGGAAGTTTTCCCTAGTAGATCTTAGGGATCAAATAACCCAATGAGCCACTCAACAACATGCAAGAGTTGAGAAACTATGGAGAAATAACAGTCCAATTATATCAACCTAATATCATGTCTAAGGTAGGGATCTAAACTTTCTTATTAGAATCTTTGGAGCGGGACATTATGATAAAAGAAGTCAAAAGGGGCAATCATTCAAGACTATAGGTGGAGAATTTCAAGTTTAATAATTGTTTGTATAGTTCAGGCGTGAATATTCAGTTGTTTTTGGCAAACTCTTGCACCACCAAGAAAAAGTACGTAACTCGTGCAACGCAACTTAATGTTTTAATTAATCCCTTTAGTGACCAAGGAGTGGGAGAGAATTTCGAAACATTATTAAGGAAAAACCCCTTTTTGTTGTGAAGAAGGTGCCAGAGTTTTAGGAGGTCAAAACACTTTTGTTGTATCTCAGTTTATTTTCCTACATTTTGTTCGCTCTAAGCAAGAAAGTCTGCTCTATTCGTCAATCGAGCAACTAGGGTAATGAGAAATTTGTTGCTTGCGTAAGAATAGCTTCCCTCCTGTTGACCACACATTTGTCAAAACCCCCAAGAAGCAAAGTACACGCCAGCAGATAAAAAAAATCAAGATCATCTTCATCATGCAGCTTACAGATGATCATTGTAATCCAAATTTTGCAGCCTTGTGGGACTTCATTATAAAAATGATTCTAGTATGACTATGAAGCCATGTAAAACCATCTAGGTAAGCCTTTGATTCTTAGCGAAGAGTTCACTCTAGGGAGTTTTTTACCCTCCGCCGATTATTCGCGTTTCCGAACCCAAATAATCTGCGAAGTTTTTCTCCCAAACATACCCCAAACCTAGAGTGGGGCTCAATGGTAAGGTATTAGGTGAGTCCTAGTGTTATTGAGTCTACGTATTTTTATCATACTAGATCATATGTCTTGTGTCACAAATTTGGTTAAGTCTAGAGGTCATGTGTCAATTGTAAAAATTATCTTTATGTATGGGATGTTCATGTAATAATTGATGTAAAAAGTGTTGTCTAAGAATATTTTAGGTCGATGATTAATCATAGTCAGACATCATCGCCTAAATATTTTTTTAAAACCACTTTGAGGGTGAAAATATGTATAATCCCCTCTAGAGTCATTTAATTTATTTTTTGCCAAAATATTAGCCAAAAAATGGTCAAAAAATAAAAATGAGAGGAAATAGAAATTTTCTCCAAGTGAAAAAATGAAATTTTGGAGAAAGTGGAAATGCCCAAAGTGAAATAAATGTGAAAGACTCATTCCTAAAGAGGAAAATCCCTCAAATATGCGTGGGTCCAAAAGAAATTAATTTTCTAAGGTCCTCAATCAAGGAAAAATCATTTTTTAAGAGAAAATGAACTTATGAACCAAAGAGGTTAAGTTAAAAGGGATTTTTTACGGACAAAATTTTGAAAATGTTATTTTTTGGACCAGGATCAAAGCCTTCATCAAGGAATCCGAATTTCATCTTCCATATCAAGGGACAGGGTTTAATTTTGGCATAGATCAAGCATCAACTAACCATTATTCTCCATGATCAAGTCAAAGTTGTGCACTTCTTTGGACCTAGTTGTTTTCCACTTGGAGGGGGATCTAGATCTCTCCATTTTCTATACAAGGAAGTTATTTGATCCGCATTTGTCATTGAAAAATTTGTAATTGAGCTTTGAGTCAAGCTCTATTGGTTGTAATATTTTTTTGGGCTAATAAAGAAAAGTCTTTGGGGTTTATTTGTGATCATGTTCCTCTTCATTTTCTTGTGGTTACGTTTTTTGGATCATGTGCTTAATACTCTACTGAAAAATTTTATAGAATATTATTTCTTTAGCCATTTGGTGGATCAACTATTTGCACAGATATCTTGCATTAGTTGATGGGTTTTAGAGAAACGTTTCAATTTTATCTATCTAGCCTGTATTTCTAGATTTTGAAGGTTATTATGTTATATATGCTTCTATTGATCTAATAATTTGATTTTAAGTGTGTAGAGATTTCAGGTATTCAGATCTTCGATGTGAGGAGAACTCTTCGACTAGAACAACCCACTCTCAAGTCAAGAAAACTCAAGAGCCCATCTGATTAAATTTCATGGCTTATCTAATGATTTGATTTGCAGGGATTTTGGCTATTGCTCACCATAATATTTATTTCCATCATCTATTTAAATTTTTTGTGCATTAAAAAATAGATCTGCTTATAAGAGCCATAAATCACTGTAAATATTGTAAATTATTTTGTAAATAATTTCATTCTAACCTTTGTTTATATATATGTATATATATATATATATATATAATATATTGATTGTATATACCTGTTTGGGGTTTTTTTGCAGATCTGAGGGGAAATCTTTTCTAGAGGGTTTTTTAAGCAAATGTTCCACCAAGTTTTTCGGGATGAGGGTGGCGAAGGATACGCAAGGAGCCGCCCTATGCAAAAGCCCACGCCAAATTTTTTAGGATGTGTGGGGGCACGTCAAGGTCTTAAACTTATAAATATAAAATATAGATTTATAAATTGAGGTCCACTATGACAATTGGGTTTGAAATTGAAAAGCTGCAAAGCATGATCATTGATATGAATATCATTATCTAATATCATATAAATTTAAAATTCTAATTTATAATCATACGCCATACATTATGATTAAAGTTTAAACCATATTGATGTTCCACTTCCTACTATGAACATTGAATACTAAACAATGAATATTGACATAAAATAGTCAAGTCTGATACATCAAGAGTCAAAATTTTATAGAGTTAGAATAACATAAGAACATCAACATATCAAAAGATAAACGAGCATAATTTTGCTCAAGCCTCAAGGTAATGCCCCGCTAGTCTCTGCATCCAGCTGCTGCATCAATAAATCAGAATCAACCATATCACCATCTGATCCTGAATCACTAACATTCTCAAACATGCTAAGTGGCACACCAACCAACCCCATCTGTCTCTCATCAAGTCTCTCCTCCATATCTACTTGTGCATCATCCTCTGGATCAACATCCCATCGTGTTGTTGGTCCCTTCAAATACTCAAGTGTCTTCCTATGCTCAAGACGTAGGGCACTGTGCACAGCAACTAACTTCTCTGCTCTTTTAGAGGTAAGCTTGTTCCTCTTGATAGAGTGGATGAAGCTATATGTGGAACAATTCCTCTCTGTTGTAGAGGAACTAGGAACGTCTTGCGAATGGAGTGAGGGACCAGGGCGAATAATGAAATAAATTTATAAAAAATGAATTGAAACCCTAAAGTATTAAAACTAATGTTAAATTTTAATTATAGACAAAATTTATTTAAAAAATCAAGCCCCTCGACCCCCCAAGTCCCCCCTCGTC
>APFE030469813.1:100604-136968 GCA_000404065.3 Pinus taeda | reverse complement strand
CTAGTGTGCTTGTGTCAATGGTTCTTTCACTGTAGAGGGAGAGGGTGGGAGTGAGTCCCAAGTTGGTTGGGATGAAATCCCAACTTGGCTAGGAACGCACAACAAAATAGGATATGCGCAGCTTCGGGAGGAGAAATCCACATGGATGCGGTAGTCACAACACACAATGTAAGATAACACATACAACACTCAACAGATGAGTCTACATGAGTGTAACGGTTGTTGTAGCAAGTTTTATGTGAAAGGTTTGACTGTTGTCTAGGGGGTAGCGACCATGGGCAAGACAATGTTAACAACATATAGAACACATTTTCATTAACAGATTATGTATTAAAACAAGTGAAATAAGTTCAAGTGTTCAACATAGGTTAAACCAACATGCATTACAAGTGTACAAGACTAGTCTTACAACAGTTACAATACATGAGAGAAAACGTGTTGGCCTATTAGCAGGCTTTTGAATTAAGTGAAATTTCCAAGACACATTGTTACACCATACATCACTAACCCCGAGTGCAGGGCGTTTGAGCCACTACTTACTCCTCAAATAAAATATTACAGACTCTCTTGGCTATGTGGGAGGAGCTGAGGTAAAAAGTCATGTGCGTGTACAAATGAGGGGGTATTTATAGCTAAGGGTGAAACTAACCCTTGTGGATGTTCGACTACCCTCATGACTGTTTGACTTCCATGACTTTTTGACTTTACATGACTCTGTGTACAACAAGTGGGTCTCTTGGACTTCCACGTTACATTTCATTGATTTGACAACATGGCCCATACTGGATATGTCGAAAACATGACTCATGACATGACTCCACATGATAGTTCTAGTACATTCATGTTGCTGTTGGAGTGCATGTCGAGCTGCAATGATGCTGGGTGATGAATGTCTTCATGGTGAGTCACAGCTTCACCTCCACATAGAAAAGTGCGTGGAGTCTTCGATGGTCGTTGGTTCACTTGATGTTGCTTTGGCACATTTCTCCTTGCTTGTATTTTGGAACGCTTGATAGGCTCATCTCTTCACGAAAGGTGCATGTTTGTCCATTTGTCTATCCGTGAGCACATCTTGCATGTTTCCTCGTCCGTTTATCTGTGAACACATCTTTGCATGATCATCTATTCACGACCACATCTCTTCGCATGCATCATTCGTTCATCCATTATTGAACTTGTCCTTTTGCATGTGCTCCCTTCATTCATCCCATTCGTCGTCGAAACATGTTTGTTGGTGTACTTGTACCTGTAGTCACTCATGACGAGATGACATCAAATCCAAAAACCTTCTAATCTACCATGACACATCGTCATTTCAGATGCAGGTGGTCAGGAGAGGCAACAAGGTTGCGAGGCAGGATGATGGCTCCAGGCACTGCTGATGAAAATTTCACAAGAGTCACTGGAAAGTGAAGATGGGAAATCCAAGTTGACAGTGACTGTTCGTGAGGTTTGGCTTGGCTGGAAGGCAAAACTGCTTAAGTTTTGGGAGGGACAATCTGGGTTATAAGAAGGCAAGGCAGATCGAATCTGACCATTTTCTGGAACGAGTGGGTAGCAAGGGTTTGATAGCCAAATTTGTGTAATTTTATGGAGGAACAGGTCAGACTACATGGAGGATCAATAGGCAGAAATTGAGCAGTTTTTTGGAGGAACTGTCTGAGAGCCTGGCAGCTAGAACTTCACAATTCCTGGAGGGAACTAGTAGCTAGATGCTGGGTCATTAGCAGCAGAAACTGCATAATTCCCAAGGGGAACTAGCAATCAGCTATCCAGAGCTTGGCAACAGAAATCGTGCAATTATTGGAGGGAACTATCAATCTACTGCTAGTGAGAAAAACTACACTGAGGCTGGGAGGCCGACTTGCTGATCATCTCTGCACAATTTCTGAGCTGAGTAGACTCTTGGGTAATAGAAGGCCTACTCGTGAAAACTGCGCGATTTTTTGGATGAGTAGCCGGTCGACTGTCAATAGGACTAACTAGGAAGTCTACGAAATTTTCTGAGGGAGACAGGGACGGGCACTGGCTATCTGTCTGACCTATCTGCGCAATTTAATCAGTTAGCAAAGCAGGTAAGGTCACCAGCCTCTGCGCAAATTTTAAGGGGAGTGAGTCCCGGGGTGGCTGTCGGGTCTATCTCTCTGGGTGGCCAGCATGAAGGTTGATTGAATTTCTCGCAGGAGCGCAACTTGAAAAGACTTGCTTGGTGTTTCTACGTTGTTATGGGTGACAGTCGATTGAGTCAATGGCGGGGTGCTGGTCTGGCCATCAAAGGGAATTCTGGTCATCAGAACTTCAATAAAATGACTAAGTGTGTGAATGAGTGAAAGATGCAAATGTTATCTTACAAACACGTGCCAATATGACTTGATGCCAAGACAACTCACATCAACCCGACACACATGCTCAACATGACTAACTGACGGTACAATCGATAAGCGCAACACTCATGATTGATCGTTGATCGACTGTGATGGTGCGTGTACAAAGATGGATGTGACTCCGTGTGAGAGTGTGGCAGATGCTTTCATAGCGAACACAACAAGTACACATGAAGCGAGGACTTTGGGCATAACCAGAACATGGCCGCAAGCATGACTTTGACATCCGCATGCAAGACTTGGTGAAATGAACAAGCAAGGCGAATTCTAAGACTCACAAGAGTTCATAGAGTGAACCTGAGTGTGTGAAGTCATCAAGTGAAACTCTCAAGGGAGGCTCCTAAATTTGGTGCAAGCCAAAATTTAAGAGGGTGGTTGTAGCCACTACAATAGAAACCTAACTATCATAGATACCTTCTTTCACATGCCTAGCTCTTCTACACCTCTTCCAAGCAGGCCCTGCACACTTCTTGGATATAGTGGTGCACACTCCTTATCACTAGGTAGAGTGCACTTCCTATTGAAAGTCAGTGTGCACTCTTAAAACTCAAGCAAGTGCACCTCTTGTTGACAATCATTGCAAAATTCACAAAGACATTCATTATGTAATTCCTAGAGATAGTGATTGTGCACTTCTTCTGGATAGTGATTGTGCACTGCTTGTGGATAGTCATTGCACACTTCTTGATGAAAGTGAGAGCGCACTTTCCCAAGTCAAAATTTTCATGCTTTTAGTGGTAGTCATCACACTTTCATCCCCTATTTTTCTGACATATGTTGAGTGAACTTACAATCCCTAACCCTAATTGCATGTGTTCTCTCCATATATAAAGAGTCTAGCCTAGAGCTCATTCTTATTTCACCTTGGATATCTGTGCATTTCTAGAGCACAAGGAGAACCCTATCATTCTTGGTTTCAAGTGCACCATCTTCCAAGTAAGTTTCTCAACTTTCATTTTTTCTTGCTTTTTATTTCACATGTATCGCTTTTTATTTTGCATGTGTCATTTCTTCTTTCTCTTTCTTTTGCAAGCGTAAAATTTTTCATATTTTCACTCATGCATGTGTCACCTTTTCTTACTTTCACATATCCTAAGAGCACTTTGGCACACCTTCTAGAGTTATCTTCAATTTATTTTCTTACATTAGTTGATACTATCTATCATGAAAGCATGCACTTAAGATACACTCCCATGGCGTAGCACACCTTTTGATTGCAGTCAACACTTGTGTCGTAAAGGAATCTATCCTAACTATCACACTTTGAGATTAGTGTTGTTTTATTTTCATTTCAACATATACATATTTATTTTGGTATTGTGCATATTCTTTTCAGGTGCTTGATTGTGTATGTGTGTGTGATCATGTTTAGGACCTATTTGTATGCTCTTACTCTCTCTCTCTCTCTCTCATCTCACTAATATTGCACTGAACAAATTTTGGAGTTATTTCTTATCCTATCATATTGCTCAAGTAATGAACACATTCTACTTCCAGCCAAGTGATGAGTGCATTGTGGAATTCCAAGCCTCAGTGGTGAGACTCTTGTCTCCAAATCCTACACCCCATGCCTTGTGCTCATCTTCATGATAGATCCCTTGATTTCATATTGTGCACCTCTAGATAATAGTTAAACAACTCCTTGTTGGTTACACTTTACCTTTGCCCAAATTCTTGATGATCCTTTCCTTCATGATCACATTGTTCACTCCGAGTGGATAGTAGGGACAACCCTTGACACCCTACAGTTGCAAGTTGTGCTCAAACTTCAAACTTCTTCTCAATCATTGCACATTATGGATCCTCGGACCTCAATATTCTAGCCACTACCTACATGACCCACGCTCTACACCCAAGATTCCCTCCCCCTTAGTCCTAGTGCATTGTCCCATCACAACTAGAATCTTACATGAGAAAACAAATATAGAATAGGTCATTTTGGGACTAATATTATCTTTCCATAAGTGAAAATTCATAGGTACTATAATCTTAACATGGAAGATGATGTTCAAGGTGGTCATGAAGAAGGGGTTTCAAAAGGACAATTGTGGAGATAAGACACAAAGATGTTATCATCCATGAGTAGAGGAATCTTGGACCATGGAAGAGAGATGACAACTCATGTTCAGTTAAAAGGTTCCAATACTTATCCAAACCCTTTGGAGGGAAAATATGAAGAGCATATTAGATAAATCATGAAGAGTTAAGTACATAGTAGCAACACATAAGAACTTGGCATCGATACATTACAATGAAGTCTCATGTCAAAATTTCCAAACTATATCTTCTCAAAGTGTGAACATAAGAGCATTATTATGTTCTATGTTTTCCCCACATTATTGGTGGAATGTAATTATGTAAATTTTAAACTTTGAAAATGTATTTAATGTGTGCAAGACAAAGGGTCACTAGGAAGTCCGAAGGTCAAGTAGGAGCTCAAAAGTCATATGGGAGCTCAAAAGTCATGGGGGAGGTCAAAAGTGGCATGGAGATGAAAGGTCACCTCATTTGTTATAAATAAACCCTCATAGCTCAAGTAAGGGAATTTTAGCCTTGGATTTTTAAGGTTATAGTAGGATAGAAGAACATTCTTTTGATAAGTGGTGGCTTCATGTTCCACTATTGGGTCTAGTGATGCATCATTGTAATTGTGTATCTTGGAACTTCCACTTACCATTTTGAAGCTCTCAGAGCCGGTGCACTTTGATGCATGTATTGTGGATGTTTTAAGACAAATATTTTAATGTTTACAATATATTTTTGTGTTTATATGTATTAAGGACAATGAACTATTTTGTTATATTTAGTACACATCTTATTGAATGGTGTGTACTTGCTTTCACGATTGTTGTTACTTTGTGAACTATTTTGCATTATAGTTAATGATGCCTTCTATGTATGCGTGTCTTTATTAGGATGGTACTACTTTTATTCTAAAGGCTCACTCTTTCTTTTTACATCTATGGAAGTACCTTATATACATTAAAATTGTATGCTTGATAGGGCTAAATTACTTCCTTATCTCAAAGTATATGTGTGCTCTCTTATGTGTTAATTGTAATCATGAAAATATCTAAGTAGAAATGGAAACCAAGCCTTTATTGCAAATGAGGCTCCAATCCCAAATGGTGTGAGGTATAATTGGGACTTCATACCTGGTAGACCCCGTACTATTAGCAGTATGAAGCAACATCAATAGAACCATAGAAAAAAATAATTCCTACATTTTTTTCTTGAAATATAAACCAAATACATCATCATTGCAAACTAAGATGTGTTTTAGAATGTTGTAGCCTAACTCATGAATATATCAATTTTTATGAAATAACTATTCGAAAAGGGCTAATGATAAAACATAAGAGCATGCTAATCCTTGATAACCTACAAGTGAAGTGAAGCATCAATGCCTATATATTTTTTTTATCTAATTCATTGTAATAATGATCATCAGTAGGTCTTCAACGATAAAGGCCATGGAACTATCAATTTTGTGACCAATTATGATTTGAAGGATATAGCTACTGGCATTATGTAAGAGGTAAATAAAAGAAAATGTTTAAAAATACCCATAATAAAAATCATATATGATTTACAGAGTTGATCATTCTATGTACAAATTAAATCTAATTTCTAAATCCTAATTCACTAATGTACAACCTTGAAATGGTGTGATATAATATCTTCTTCCTATGACATATACAATTAACCACCTTCAGGCTTAAGCAACCTCAAGCTTGCAAGTAGTACATACAGTTACAAATTTAAATTGATCATCACAAGGTGTAATATTTTTTTCTCTCTTTTTCGGAAGTACACGCTTCTCATAATTTACATGTGTCTAGCCTCTTCCATTCCTATTCGATGGGCTAATAATGACAATGACCACCACCATCATTATCATCATCATTGTTGCGAGTGAATTTCTAGATGAATATAGCATTTTACATCCATATGATAACTTCACTAAAAGGAACATAATGACCTTCCCATATGCGAGATTAAATAGACCACCTTTAGGACCAAAAAAAATTTAAATCCTTCAACAATGCCTTCAACTGAAGTAATGGTTTCTAAAACCTCCTAATATTCTCTCTCCCTCAATATAAATTAAAATTGTGTTAGTACATATATCTTTCAATATCATCTTCATATTGCCAATAAATACCAATCCTCGCACTGTCTCATTAGATCATGCCTCCTTCTCTACTTAATTTATAGGAGTGGAATATACCAGCATGGATGCATCACACCCCTTAAACAAACTCATAAGCACATAAAAAACATGCAAAAAAAATTGTGAGTATATGTACATACATACATACATATATATAATCTATTTAAACAATTGTTTAATAGGTAGGAAGGATCAACATCTTACCAGTGTTGAATTTTCTATGTACTTTTAGTTGCACAAGTTCTTTATGTTTGGGAAAGTTTTCCTGTAGAATCCCACCATAGTGTCTTCTGTGTCTACTAGCACCAACTCACATAATATCACCATGCCACCATGATCCCTAGAGATGTATCTCCTAGACTTCTAATTTGACTGATGATCTTTGTAGGAGAAAAATATGAGGTGAATTTTCAATGCAAAATGTGAGGTGAATTTGTAATGTGGCCAGGCTAGGTGATGGAGGAGGCAAGTGGATAGACGCAGAAGACACTTGGTTGTTATGAGTTTTGTAATTGAAAAACGTTTTTGAAATCTTAATTACATTTTTTTATTATGTATATGACTAAAAATATTCTACTTCATTAAATATCAACCATTCATATATTTATTTTTATTTAAAGATTAAAATGGTGGAATCCCTATTATAAAATAAACCATGCCTATGGGAATAATAATAACTTGGAGGAGCACCATCTAAGGAATGATATGTTACAAAAACTTTCAAGTGGATATAGTCTGATTTTTACGAGGAATGATTCATTAGTTTCCTCTCATGTTTAAAACATTAATTACTAAAGAAACATTAAATAAAAAAGTATTTATCGTAGTTGGAATTAATAGTTATGGTTTTGGCATATATCAAACATGTGTGCATGAGTAACAAAAGAATATCTTGATGATGTTGAGCTTTCCACGCAATATAAGCCATTCTATGAAGACCATGTCTCATTCTAGTGGGTAATTAATCAACGCTTGATTATTTTCTAGTGGGTAATTAATCAACGCTTGATTATTTACTAGGTATGATACTAAACCCTCCCAACATTTGCTACTTGTTTCTCTTCATAGGTTTTGTATTGCTTAGGTGAGGTTAGATTAATTCCATAGCGAGATCGTCTTAGGCAAGCTATAAGTACTACTACTTTTGGCTTATGATTGTGGAGTAATAATTGGTTATTCGAATGGAATTGGATTTTTCTATACTCTCAGCTTTGTTGTCTTTATTATTGTTCAATGATTCATTAGTTCAACGTAAGAAACCTTTGGACCCAACTTTGCTTCACACTTAGGAATTTTCACATGTTATTTGTTTTGTATTTTGAACTTGTGATCAACTGCTACATTTGTAAACTGCATACTTTACTAGAAAGAAATAAAAGAAAGATAACTTTGATGGTTTATATATATAAAATTCATTGGGTTGTTATAGGTGCAAGATTGTAGAGGATTATGCGCATAATGATAATAAAAAATGTTCAATTAATTAGAGGTTGAAAATTATTAAAAAAATTGCTTAATTTGCACAACACTTTTATTTACAAAAAAATGCTAAGAAGAGATCATTCTACACAAGTTAATTCAAAAGAAAAGTATAACTATATTAATGTAATTAATATGCCATTTTAAATTTATAGAGAAACAATGAGAAGTCACATAAGTAACGCCAACCTACCTTTAAAAATAAGAAACTATTGCATGGTTGTAACTTTAGGCTCCTCGTTGCTAGATAAGTGCTCCAATTACTATTCTTGTTCATGGCGGCACATCGTGGTGGTGCACAATTTTTTTTGGGATATTTAACCATGACCATTACGGTCACTTAGGAATTTATATATGCACTTTGCTTTGTAGTTCCTTGCATTTTCAATTAATGATCACTTGTTATATTTAGAAAGCAACGATTTTTTTTGGAGGGAGCATTGATTTATTTTTACAGAGAAATAGATGAATTACCACTCTTATTGTTAACGATTATCATACTTTAGCTCCACAGTTAACATAAACATTTATCTAAATAAATCCTTCAATGGCTGGTTATAGGTGCAAGATGGAAAAAGCTTGCATAAAGAAAGACATGACAAAAGATAAATCAACTAATTACTAAAAATTGTTCAGAAAAAGTTGCTCAATATACACAATGTATTTATTGGCAATCTCATTCCACACAAGTTCATTCAAAATAGAAGTATATTTATATAGCATATGAAATTTATAGAGCAATGCTAATGAAAACATTGCAATGATTGGGACCAACAGCGGTTTGGTCTCGTGGTTAGTGAATGGTCTGCTAAGTCGTTCGTGCTGCTGTGCAGGTCACGGGTTCAAGTCTCGTCTTACCCTGAGGGGCCATTCCTTGCGGGCTGAGCGGTTCCTCCTAGCAGTTATAGTGGTAGCCAGTAGGATTTGACCTCGTGTAACATGAGTACCATACCACCGTCGTCGCTGAGTCAACTAGATATCAAAAAAAAGAAGAAAGACAAAAGAAAAAGAAAAAGAAAAAGAAAATGTTGCAATGATAAAAGCATTGTAAAATATAGAGAGGTAACATCAATCAACCTTACATTTGCGAGTGAGAAGCTCTTGCATAGTTCAAAAGTTTGCTAGTGAAAAGTTGTGCACACTTGGAAGATTGCAAGTGGCAATTGCAAACCAGAATTATAACTAGTTAGATGGGAATGCACATGCATACCACAAGCAATTAAGTATACTAATAAACTAATTGTTTAAAGTGTCCCTTTAATGCATGTCAATAAATAATATGAATTAACATAGAGACATGTCAATAAATAATATGAATTAATATAGAGACATGGTAATGACCATTTCAACCTATCATTTTGATGAATAGTTTAATTTCATTTTAAGTATTCTTAAAACAATTTCAGTAATTTAACAAAAAAACATTAGTTGGATTGAGTTCAGGTGATCGAGAAAATTCTTGTTACTTTTTTAACCAGAATTAAAAATTCTTGTTACCCTTCCTAGCAAAATTCAATTCCTGCACATGACATATTAAACTCAAAAAAAATATTTCTTATAATAGCGTTGAGCTATATTGTCTAAATAATTCCAAAAAAAAATACTAACATATATTTCTAACATAAAATACACATTTTTTATAAAAATAATAAATAATTATAATTTCTTGAATTTCAAAAAAAACAAAACAAACCATTTTCGAAAACATTAAAACTCTATAATAATAAAAAAGAAGAAAAAGAAAAAGGACTTGCAAAGTAATAACCATTAATGCCAACTGACTTCACTGCGAAGACAAACACTGGAGTCCCTCTCCAAGGTAGGGGCTAATAATGGCATCCCGGAATCTTTTTCTTCACCCATAGAAAAGCTACCACCAACAAAACCTTACAAAAACACATCAAGATGTACACATCTCATGTCATGGTCTCTTGTCATGATCTCTCGCTTGCCCTATTTTCTGATCCGTGTAGGGATGTACGATGTCCAGGGGACTAAGCATATGTCCAAGGAAAAGGAGAGGAAGGGGCCATAGGTTGATGATTGGTTCCCCACGGGAATGATAGTTAGTGAAGTATTATATTAAACAAACATAAATCTTTTGCGGACTTTGTTGAATCATACAAAACAAATTTCAATACTTAATACACAGCGAAAGGTTAAGCTGAACCACGTAATGTGTTTAGATGAGACAAAGCAGATTTGGGTTGTCATCATCCCACAAAGCGTTTGATGGGTCTCACTACTCAACCCGTTCTTAGCCCCTAGTGGGAACCTGCAAAGGAAAGCTACTCTGGTTGCTTGGGGTCGCAGATCACTTGTGTCATTAATGGAGTAGTTGGTATGTTGTCGCATCCTTTTCTCTTCAACTACTTCCGGGGCATGGGGTTGGGCTTGGTATTGCTTCGTTGTTGCCACGTAACATGGTTAATGAGTGATACAAAATTTAATAATATTATAGGTAAAATATATATTAAATATTAAAATTAACATTTATATGATATTTTTATATTTTAAATAAAAAATTATATGTTTTGGTTCTATTTTTAGATAATACGATTTAAATTATTATAAGCATATATTGAAGAAGAATTCAACCAATTATATGTATGAACTGAAATTAGGTGAAAAGCATTACAAAATTTCTCTCACCTACTCAATTTTCTAATTGATATATATACATGTGTTATTTTAAATATCCAATCACTGAAGACTGGTGAATTGTTCTCGAGAAATTAATCCCGCGAGAAACAATAGATTGATGAAAGCCTATTATAAAATTCAAGTAGCAGCTAACTATTTTGAAAGAAATTGATTTGCAATAGTGAAAAGGAATAGTGAATATATATATATATTAAACGTTGTTTATGTAGATTATAGAAGTAATGAATTGATCTAAGATAAATTAATTAAAAAAAAAATGGTAAAAATTATATAAGAGAAATTTTTGGCTAATATGGTTTGAGTTAATAATTATGGTTCATTATAGGATCAGGTGAAAAGGCGGAACATGGCAAAGCTTTAAATAGAGAAAAAAATAAAATAAATATTAAGAAAAAATAAAATAATAAAAGCACAATAGTATTGATATTGAAGGAACATCAAACTAATATGAGGTAAGTGGTATGTTGAGAAATAATAATTCAGAATAAATAATTTGATCTAAAAGCCACAATAAAAAAATTAAAAATAAATAAATAAATAAATATTTAAGTAAAAATTTATTTATAGAAAAAACAATAAATTAATTTAATTCAAATTAATATAAATATCCTAATAATATAGAGATTGGAAAAAATCCTTCTTATCTAAACGAAATTAATTTACTAAAAAGCAACGAACTAACAAAATGTAATAATATAGACATTGAAGGAGTGACCAACTGATTTGAGGTACAATTCTCTATCAAAGATAGTGAGTGAAATTAATTTAGTGTGGAAATAATATAGAAAATGGAATAATAATGAATTAATTTGAGTAAAATGAATTTATTAAAGAGTTACAAATTATTATGAGCACATGAAAGTGGTTTGCTTTTTCTTTGAGAAGTGATTTTTGTGTGGCTAGTGATTTGTAGTGTGCTTGTGTCAATGGTTCTTTCACTTTAGAGGGAGAGGGTGGGAGAGAGTCCCAAGTTGGTTGGGATGAAATCCCAACTTGGCTAGGAACGCACAACACAATAGGACATGCACAACTTCCGTAGGAGAAATCCACATGGATGTGGCAGTCACAACACACAATGTAAGATAACACATACAACACTCAACAGATGAGTCTACATGAGTGTAACAGTTTTTGTAGCAAGTTTTATGTGAAAGGTTTGACTCTTGTCTGCGGGGTAGCGACCACGAGCAAGACAATGTTAACAACATATAGAACACATTTTCATTAACAGATTATGTATTACAACAAGTGAAATAAGTTCAAGTGTTCAACATAGGTTAAACCAACATGCATTACAAGTGTTCAATATTAGTCTTACAATAGTTACAATACATGTGAGAAAACGTGTTGGCCTATTAGCAGGCTTTTGAATTAAGTGAAATTTCCAAGACACATTGTTACACCATACATCACTAACCCCGAGTGCAGGGAATTTGAGCCACTACTTACTCCTCAAATAAAATATTATAGACTCTCTTGGCTATGTGGGAGGAGCTGAGGTAAAAAGTCATGTGCATGTACAAATGAGGGGGTATTTATAGCCAAGGGTGAAACTGACCCTTGTGGATGTTTGACTACCCTCATGACTGTTTGACTTCCATGACTTTTTGACTTTACATGAATCTGTGTACAACAAGGGGGTCTCTTGGACTTCCACGTTACATTACATTGATTTGAAAACATGGCCCATAGTGGAGATGTGGACAACATGACTCATGACATGACTACACATGATAGTTCTGGTACATTCATGTTGCTGTTGGAGTGCATATTGAGCTGCAATGATGCTGGATGATGAATGTCTTCATGGTGTGTCATAGCTTCACCTCCGCATTGAAAAGTGCACGGAGTCTTTGATGGTCATTGGTTCACTTGATGTTGCTTTGGCACATTTCTCCTTGCTTGTATTTTGGAACGCTTGACAGGCTCATCTCTTCAAGAAAGGTGCGTCTTTGTCCATTTGTCTGTTCGTGAGCACATCTTGCATGTTTCCTCGTTCGTCTATCGGCGAACACATATTTGCATGATCATCTATTCACGACCACATCTCTTTGCATGCATCATTTGTTCATCCATTATTGAACCTGTCCTTTTGCATGTGCTCCCTTCATTCATCCCATTCGTCTTCGAAACATGTTTGTTGGTGTACTTGTACCTGTAGTCACTCATGACGAGACGACATCAAATCCAAAAACCTCCTAATCTACTATGACACATGGTCATTTCAGATGTAGGTGGTTGGGAGAGGCAGCAAGGTTGCGAGGCGGGATGATGGCTCCAGGCACTGCTGATGAAAATTTCACAAGAGTCACTAGAAAGTGAATATGGGCAGTCCAAGTTGACAGTGACTGTCCGCGAGGTTTGGCTTGGCTGGAAGGCAAAACTGCTTAAGTTTTGGGAGGGACAATCTAGGTTGTAGGAAGGCAAGGCAGACAAAATCTGACCATTTTTTGGAACGAGTGGGTAGCAAGGGTTTGATAGCCAAATTTGTGCAATTTTATGGAGGAATAGGTCGGGCTACATGGAGGATCAACAGGTAGAAATTGCGCAGTTTTTTGGAGGAACTGGGCGAGAGCCTGGCAGCTAGAACTTCACAATTCCTGGAGGGAACTAGTAGCTGGATGTTGGGTCACTAGTAGCAGAAACTACATAATTACCAAGGGGAACTAGCAATCAGCTGTCTGGAGCTTGGCAACATAAACCGTGCAATTCTTGGAGGGAACTGTCAATCTACTGCTAGTGAGAAAAACTACACTGAGGCTGGGAGGCCGACTTGCTGATCATCTCTGCACAATTTCTGCGCTGAGCAGACTGTTGGGTAGCAGAAGGCCTACTCACGAAAACTGCGTAATTTTTTGGATGAGTAGCCAGTCAACTGTTAGGAGGACTAACTGGGAAGTCTACACAATTCTTTGAGGGAGACAGGAATGGGCACTAGCTGTCTGTTTGACCTATCTATGCAATTTCGTCAGTCAGCAAAGCAGGTAAGTTCACCAGCCTCTGTGCAAGTTTTAAGGGGAGTGAGTCTCGGGGTGGCTGTCGGGTCTATCTCTCTGGGTCGCCAGCATGAAGGTCGATTGAATTTCTCGCGGGAACGCAGCTTGAAAAGACTTGCTTGGTGTTTTTGCGTTGTTATGGGTGACAGTCAATTAAGTCAATGGCGGGGTGATGGTATGGCCGTCAAAGGGAATTCCGGTCATCAGAACTTCAATAAAATGACTAAGTGTCTGAACGAGTGAAAGATGCAAATGTTATCTTACAAACACATGCCAATATGACTTGATGCCAAGACGACTAAAATCAACCCGACACACATGCTCAACATGACTGACCGACGGTACAAGCGATAAGCGCAACACTCGTGATTGATCGTTGATCGACTGTGATGGCGTGTGTGCAAAGGTGGATGTGACTCTGTGTGAGAGTGCGGCAGATGCTTTCATAGTGAACACAACAAGTACACATGAAGCGAGGATTTTGGACATAACCAGAACATGGTCGCAAGCATGACTTTGACATCAACATCCAAGACTTGGTGAAATGAACAAGCAAGGTGAATTCTAAGACTCACACGAGTTCATAGAGTGAACCTGAGTGTGTGAAGTCATCAAGTGAAACTCTCAAGGGAGGCTCCTAAATTTGGTGCAAGTCAAAATTTAAGAGGGTGGTTGTAGCCACTACAATAGAAACCTAACTATCATAGATACCTTCTTTCACATGCCTAGCTCTTTTGCACCTCTTCCAGGCAAGCCCTGCACACTTCTTGGATATAGTGGTGCACACTCCTTACCACTAGGTAGAGTGCACTTCCTATTGAAAGTCGGTGTGCACTCTTAAAACTCAAGCAAGTGCACCTCTTGTTGACAGTCATTGCACAATTCACAAAGACATTCATTATGTAATTCCTAGAGATAGTGTTTGTGCACTTCTTGTGGATAGTGATTGTGCACTGCTTGTGGATAGTCATTGCACACTTCTTGATGAAAGTGAGAGTGCACTTTCCCAAGTCAACATTTTCATGCTTTTAGTGGTAGTCATCACACTTTCATCCCCTATTTTTCTGACATATGTTGAGTGAACTTACAATCCCTAACCCTAATTGCATCTGTTCTCTCCATATATAAAGAGTCTAGCCTAGAGCTCGTTCTTATTTCACTTTGGATATCTGTGCATTTCTAGAGCACAAGGAGAACTCTATCATTCTTGGTTTCAAGTGCACCATCTTCCAAGTAAGTTTCTCAAGTTTCATTTTTTCTTGCTTTTTCTTTCACATGTATCGCTTTTTATTTTGCATGTGTCATTTCTCTTTCTTTTGCAAGCGTAAAATTTTTCTTATTTTCACTCATGCATGTGTCATTTTTTCTTACTTTCACATATCCTAAGAGCACTTTGGCACACCTTTTAGAGTTAGCATCAATTTATTTTCGTAGATTAGTTGATACTATCTATCATGAAAGCATGCACTTAAGATACACTCCTATGGCGTAGCACACCTTTTTATTGCAGTCAACACTTGTGTCGTAAATGAATCCATCCTAACTATCACACTTTGAGATTAGTGTTTCTTTATTTTCATTTCAACATATACATATTTATTTTGGTATTGTGCATATTCTTTTCATGTGCTTGATTGTGTATGTGTGTGTGGTCATGTTTAGGACCTATTTGTATGCTCTTACTCTCTCTCTCTCTCTCTTTGATCTCACTAATATCGCACTGAACAAATTTTGGAGTTATTTCTTATCCTTTGATATTGCTCAAGTAATGAACACATTCTACTTCCAGCCAAGTGATGAGTGCATTGTGGAATTCCAAGCCTCAGTGGTGAGACTCTTGTCTCCAAATCGTGCACCCCATGCCCTATGCCCATCTTCATGTTAGATCCCTTGATTCCATATTGTGCACCTCTAGATAATAGTTAAACAACTCCTTGTTGGTTACACTTTACCTTTGCCCAAATCCTTGATGATCCTTTCCTTCATGATCACATTGTTCACTCCGAGTGGATAGTAGGGACAACCCTTGACACCCTATAGTTGCAACTTGTGCTCAAGCTTCAAACTTCTTCTCAATAATTGCACATTATGGATCCTTGGACCTCATTCTTCTAGCCACTACCTACAGGACCCACACTCTACACCCAAGATTCCCTCCCCCTTAGTCCTAGTGCATTTCCCCATCACAACTAGAGTCTTACATGAGAAAACAAATATAGAATAGGTCATTTTGGGACTAATATTATCTTGCCATAAGTGAAAATTCACAGGTACTATAATCTTAACATGGAAGATGATGTTCAGGGTGGTCATGAAGAAGGGGTTTCAAAAGGACACTTGTGGAGATAAGACACAAAGATGTTATCATCCATGAGTAAAGGAATCTTGGACCATGGAAGAGAGATGACAACTCATGTTGAGTTAAAAGGTTCCAATACTTATCCAGACCCTTTGGAGGGAAAATATGAAGAGCATATTAGATAAATCATGAAGAGTTAAGTACATAGTAGCAACACATAAGAACTTGGCATCGATACACATTACAATGAAGTCTCATGTCAAAATTTCCAACTATATCTTCTCAAAGTGTGAACATAAGAGCATTATTATGTTCTATGTTTTTCCCCACATTATTGGTGTAATGTAATTATGTAAATTTTAAACTTTGAAAATGTATTTAATGTGTGGAAGAAAAAGGGTCACAAATGGAATGTGAAGAGTCACTAGGAAGTCCAAAGGTCAAGTAGGAGCTCAAAAGTCATATGGGAGCTCAAAAGTGATGGGGGAGGTCAAAAGTGGCATGGAGATGAAAGGTCACCTCATTTGTTATAAATAAACCCTCATAGCTCAAGTAAGGGAATTTTAGCCTTGGATTTTTAAGATTAGAGTAGGATAGAAGAACATTCTTTTGAGGAGGAAGTGGTGGTTTCATGTTCCACTATTAGGTCTAGTGACGCATCGTTGTAATTGTGTATCTTCGAACTTTCACTTACCATTTTGAAGCTCTCAAAGCCGATGCACTTTGATGCATGTATTGTGGATGTTTTAAGACAAATATTTTAATGTTTACAATATATGTTTGTGTTTATATGTATTAAGGACAATGAACTATTTTGTTATATTTAGTACACATCTTATTGAATGGTGTGGACTTGCTTTCATCATTGTTGTTACTTTGTGAACTATTTTTCATATTAGTTAATGATGCCTTCTATGTATGTGTGTGTCTTTATTAGGATGGTACTACTTTTCTTCTAAAGGCTCACTCTTTCTTTTTACACCTATGCAAGTACCTTATATACATTAAAATTGTATGCTTCATAGGGATAAATTACTTCCTTATCTCAAAGTATATGTGTGCTCTCTTATGTGTTAATTGTAATCATGAAAATATCTAAGTAGAAATGGAAACCAAGCCTTTATTGCAAATGAGGCTCAAATCCCAAATGGTGTGAGGTATAATTGGGACTTCATACCTGGTAGACCCTGTACTATTAGCAGTATGAAACAACATCAATAGAACCATAGAAAAAAATAATTCCTACATTTTTTTCTTGAAATATAAACCAAATACATCATCATTGCAAACTAAGATGTGTTTTAGAATGTTGTAGCCTAACTCATGAATATATCAATTTTTATGAAATAACTATTCGAAAAGGGCTAATGATAAAACATAAGAGCATGCTAATCCTTGACAACCTACAAGTGAAGTGAAGCATCAATGTCTATATATTTTTTTATCTAATTAGTTGTAATAATGATCATCAGTAGGTCTTCAACGATAAAGGCCATGGAACTATCAATTTTGTGACCAATTATGATTTGAAGGATATAGCTACTGGCATTATGTAAGAGGTAAATAAAAGAGAATATTTAAAAATACCCATAATAAAAATCATATATGATTTGTAGAGTTGATCATTCTATGTAAAAATTAAATCTAATTTCTAAATCCTAATTCACTAATGTACAACCTTGAAATGGTGTGATATAATATCTTCTTCCTATGACATATACAATTAACCACCTTCAGGCTTAAGCAACCTCAAGCTTGCAAGTAGTACATACAGTTACAAATTTAAATTGGTCATCACAAGGTGTAATATTTTTTTCTCTCTTTTTCGGAAGTACACGCTTCTCATCATTTACATGTGTCTAGCCTCTTCCATTCCTATTCGATGGGATAATAATGACAATGACCACCACCATCATTATCATCATCATTGTTGTGAGTGAATTGCTAGATGAATATAGCATTTTACATCCATATGATAACTTCACTAAAAGGAACATAATGACCTTCCCATATGCAAGATTGAATAGACCACCTTTAGGATCGAGAAAAATTGAAATCCTTCAACAATGCCTTCAGCTGAAGTAATGGTTTCTAAAACCTCCTAATATTCTCTCTCCGTCAATCTAAATTAAAATTTTGCTAGTACATATATCTTTCAATATCATCTTCATATTGCAAATAAATACCAATCCTCGCATTGTCTCATTAGATCATGCCTCCTTCTCTACTTGATTTATAGGAGTGGAATATACCAGCATGGATGCATCACACCCCTTAAACAAACTCAGAAGCACAGAAAAAACGTGCAAAAAAATTTGTCAGTATATGTACATACATACAGAAATACATATAATCTATTTAAACAATTGTTTAATAGGTAGGAAGGATCAACATCTTACCAGTGTTGAATATTCTATGTACTTTTAGTTGCACAAGTTCTTTATGTTTGGGAAAGTTTTCCTGTAGAGTCCCACCATAATGTCTTCTGTGTCTACTAGCACCAACTCACATAATATCACCATGCCACCATGATCCCTAGAGATGTATCTCCTAGACTTCTAATTTGACTGATGATCTTTGTAGGAGAAAAATATGAGGTGAATTTTCAATGCAAAATGTGAGATGAATTTGTAATGTGGCCAGGTTAGGTGATGGAAGAGGCAAGTGGATAGACGCAAAAGACACTTGGTTGTTATGAGTTTTGTAACTGAAAAACGTTTTTAAAATCCTAATTACATTTTTTATTATGTATATGACTAAAAATATTCTACCTTCATTAAATATCAACCATTCATATATTTATTTTTATTTAAAGATTGTAAAGGATGGAATCCCTATTATAAAATAAACCATGCCTATGGGCATAATAATAACTTGGAGGAGCACCATCTAAGGAATGATATTTTAAAAAAACTTTCGAAGTGGATATAGTCTGATTTTTACCAGGAATGTTTCATTAGTTTCCTCTCATGTTTAAAATATTAATTACTCAAGAAACATTAAATAAAAAAGTATTTATCGTAGTTGGAATTAATAGTTATGGTTTTGGCATATATCAAACATGTGTGCATGAGTAACAAAAGAATATCTTGATGATGTTGAGCTTTCCACGCAATATAAGCCATTCTCTGAAGACCATGTCTCATTGTAGTGGGTAATTAATCAACGCTTGATTATTTTCTAGTGGGTAATTAATCAACGCTGGATTATTTACTAGGTATGATACTAAACCCTCCCAACATTTGCTACTTGTTTCTCTTCATAGGTTTTGTATTGATTAGGTGATGTTAGATTAATTCCATAGCGAGATCGTCTTAGGCAAGCTATAAGTACTACTACTTTTGGCTTATGATTGTGGAGTAATAATTGGTTATTCGAATGGAATTGGATTTTTCTATACTCTCAGTTTTGTTTTATTTATTATTGTTCAATGATTCATTAGTTCAAGGTAAGAAACCTTTGGACCCAACTTTGCTTCACACTTAGGAATTTTCACATGTTATTTGTTTTGTATTTTGAACTTGTGATCAACTGCTACATTTGTAAACTGCATACTTTACTAGAAAGAAATAAAAGAAAGATAACTTTGATGGTTTATATATATAAAATTCATTGGGTTGTTATAGGTGCAAGATTGTAGAGGATTATGCGCATAATGATAATAAAAAATGTTCAATTAATTAGAGGTTGAAAATTATTAAAAAAATTGCTTAATTTGCACAACACTTTTATTTACAAAAAAATGCTAAGAAGAGATCATTCTACACAAGTTAATTCAAAAGAAAAGTATAACTATATTAATGTAATTAATATGCCATTTTAAATTTATAGAGAAACAATGAGAAGTCACATAAGTAACGCCAACCTACCTTTAAAAATAAGAAACTATTGCATGGTTGTAACTTTAGGCTCCTCGTTGCTAGATAAATGCTCCAATTACTAGTCTTGTTCATGGCGGAACATCGTGGTGGTGCACAATTTTTGGATATTTAACCATTACCATTACGGTCACTTAGGAATTTTTACATGCTCTTTGCTTTGTAGTTCCTTGCATTTTCAATTAATGATCACTTGTTATATTTAGAAAGCAACGATTTTTTTTGGAGGGAGCATTGATTTATTTTTACAGAGAAATAGAAGAATTACCACTCTTATTGTTAACGATTATCATACTTTAGCTCTACAATTAACATAAACATTTATGTAAATAAATCCTTCCATCGCTGGTTATAGGTGCAAGATGGAAAAATCTTGCATAAAGAAAGACATGTTAAAAGATAAATCAACTAATTACTAAAAATTGTTGAGAAAAAGTTGCTCAATATACACAATGTATCTATTGGCAATCTTATTTCACACAAGTTAATTCAAAATAGAAGTATATTTATAATAATATATTTACATAGCATATGAAATTTATAGAGCAATGCTGGTGAAAACATTGTAATGATTGGGACCTGCAGGGGTTTGGTCTCGTGGTCAGCGAATGGTCTACTAAGTCATTCGTGCTGCGGTGTAGGTCACGGGTTCAAGTATCATCTTACCCTGAGGGACCATTCCTTGCGGGGCTGAGTGGTTCCTCCTAACTGTTATAGTGGAAACTGGTAGGATTCGACCCGTGTAATGCAAGTACAATAACATCGTCATTGCTAATTCAGCTAGATATCAAAAAAAAAGAAGAAAGAAAAAAGAAAAAGAAAAAGAAAACATTGCAATGATAAAAGCATTGTAAAATATAGAGAGGTAACATCAATCAACCTTACATTTGCGAGTGAGAAGCTCTTGCCTGGTTCAAAAGTTTGCTCGTGAAAAGTTGTGCACACTTGGAAGATTGCAAGTGGCAATTGCAAACCAGAATTATAACTAGTTAGATGGGAATGCACATGCCTACCACAAGCAATTAAGTATACTAATAAACTAATTGTTTAAAGTCTCCCTTTAATGCATGTCAATAAATAATATCAATTAATATAGAGACATGGTAATGATCATTTCAACCTATCATTTTGATGAATAATTTAATTTCTTTTTAAGTATTTTTAAAACAATTTCAATAATTTAACAAAAAAATTAATTGGATTGAGTTCAAGTGGTCGAGAAAATTCTTGTTACCCTTTTAACTAGAATTAAAAATCTTGTTAGCCTTCTTATCAAAATTCAATTCCGGCACATGACATATTAAACTCAAAACAAATATTTCTTATAATAATTTCAACCTATATTGTCTAAATATTTCTTAAAAAAAATACTAACATATATTTCTAATATAAAATACACTTTTTTTTATAAAAATAATAAATAATTTATAATTTATTGATTTCCAAAAAAATCAAAACAAACCAAACCATTTTGAAAAACATTTAAAACCCTATAATAATAAAAAAGAAGAAAAAGAAAAAGGACCTGCAAAATAATAACCATTAATGCCAACTGACTTCACTGCGAAGACAAACACTGGAGTTCCTCTCCAACGCAGGGGCTAATAATGGCATCCCGGAATCTTTTTCTTCACCCATAGAAAAGCTACCACCAACAAAACCTTACAAAAACACATCAAGATGTACACATCTCATGTCATGGTCTCTTGTCATGATCTCTCGCTTACCCTATTTTCTGATATTAGGGGGTATCCGTGTAGAGATGTATGATGTCCAGGGGACTAAGCATATGTCCAAGGAAAAGGAGAGGAAGGGGCCATAGGTTGATGATTGGTTCCCCACGGGAATGATAGTTAGTGAAGTATTATATTAAACAAACATAAATCTTTGCAGTTGTCTATAATGCGATTTTTTGAAAGTTTTTCGGGTGGGTTTTTCGAGTCAAAATCTGGCAGCAATTTATTGGGATCGCAAGTTTGATAGCTAGCGTCAGAGGGGTTTTTCAGAGTGCTGAATCCAAATATGCAGTTAAAAAACCATTTTAACTGCAACAAATCAAGATTTAACCTCAATTTCTTCCACCAGATTCCGTCACCGGAATTTCCAAAAAATTGCATTATACTCAACTCCTAAATCTTTTGCGGACTTTGTTGAATCATACAAAACAAATTTGAATACTTAATACACATCGAAAGGTTAAGCTGGACCACGTAATGTGTTTAGATGAGACAAAGCAGATTTGGGTTGTCATCATCCCACAAAGCGTTTGATGGGTCTCACTACTCAACTCGTTCTTAGCCCCTAGTGGGAACTTGCAAAGGAAAGCTACTCTGGTTGCTTGGGGTCGCAAATCACTTGTGTCATTAATGGAGTAGTTAGTATGTTGTCGCATCCTTTTCTCTTCAACTACTTCCGGGGCATGGGGTTGGGCTTGGTATCGCTTCGTTGTTGCCACGTAACATGGTTAATTGTGATACGGAATTTAATAATATTATAGGTAAAATATATATTAAATATTAAAATTAAGGTTTATATAATATTTTTATATTTTAATAAAAAAATTATATGTTTTTGGTTCTCATTTTTAGATAATTGATTTAAATTATTATAAGCATATATTGAAGAAGAATTCAACCAATTATATGTATGAATTGAAATGAGGTGGAAAGCATTACAAAATTTCTCTCACCTACTCAATTTTCTAATTGATATATATACATGTGTTATTTTAAATATCCAATAACTGAAGAGTGCTGAATTGTTCTCGAGAAATTAATCCCGCGAGAAACAATCAGTTGATGAAAGCCCATTATAAAGATTCAAGGAGCAGCTAACTATTTTGAAAGAAAATGATTTGCAAAGGAATATTTGAATGAAATTGATAGTGAAGAGGAATAGTGATTTGATTTAAGATAAATTAATTTTAAAAAAGTAATTGGTAGAAATCATATAAGAGAAATTTTTAGTCAACATATTTTGAGTTAATAATTATGGTTCATCATAGGATCATAGGATCAGATGAAGAGGCACACCATGACAAAGCCCTAAATAGAGAAAAAAAAATTATTAAGGAAAAATAAAATAATAAAAACACAATAGTATTGATATTGAAGGAACATTGAACTAATATGAGGCAAAGGCAAGTGGTATGCTGAGAAATAGTAATTCAGAATAAATAATTGATGTAAAAGCCACAATAAAAAAATAAAATAAATAAATAAATATTTAAGTAAATTGATTTATAGAAAAACAATAAATTAGTTCAAGTGAAATTAATATAAATACTCTATTAATATAGAGATTGGAGAAAAACCTCCTTATCTAAAAGAAATTAATTTACTAAAAAGCAACGAACTAACAAAATGTAATAATATAGACATTGAAGGAGTGACAAACTGATTTGAGGTAAAATTCTCTATCAAAGATAGTGAGTGAAATTAATTTATTATGGAAATAATATAGAAAATGAAATAATAATGAATTAATTTGAGTAAAATGAATTTATTAAAGAGTTACAAATTGTTAGGAGCAAAATTAATTTAGTGATGGGACATCCACTAGTATGAATGAATTTAATATGTTGGTAGATGAGTATATTTGAGGATATGCATAATTTGTTTGTTTCAAATGATAAAAAACAATCTAGGCATGTATGTTGTCGGCAATTGCTAAATGTACGACCATAGAAACATTAATGCACCTCACATGGGGCGGTGTTTAACACCATATAATACCCCCGCGCGGGGGTGTTATATGTTGTTAAACACCGCCCATGTCAACGCGCATTGATGTTTCTATAATCACACAAATAAGAGTTGCTGTATGTTGTCCATGTATGTTGTCCATTATTATAATGGGATATATTCTAAAATTTATCATAGTGGTAGATTTGGATAAACTCACAACTTGCCTTAGATAGTTTTTCAAAATGAATATAGGAATCACTATAGCATAACTACTCTAAATGAATATGGGAATCACTATAGCATAACTACACTTTCACGTACTTTCTATAGGAATCACTATAGCATAATTACAATTTTACGTACTTTCTATGTTAAGGAAATTGTATATTAGGATATTAAAAAACACATAATGACAATTAATATTTGATAATGGAATTCAGAGGATTGAATTTTGATAGTATAAATTTCTTTAAATGTGTTGCTGCATTTAAACTACTTATGTAAAAGCATTTTATATATATTCATCGTTAAATCAAATTGATAAAATTTGCAATCAATATACTTTGAAAATTTATATAAAAAGTTTTTGAAAAACAATTATATATATATATGATGCCAAGTATATATTATATCACCTGGGATAGTAAACTTTCTATATACACACTATGTAAGGGTTATTGACAAGTAGTTAATCATTGTGATTGCACTTTGGTCATGTTTATAATTTACTTATTAAATAATTTAGAAACCTTTTAATAATATTTTTTCTTATATTTATTTGACAATTAGGACTATTTGAGAAGTAGGACAATTAGACTGAACATGTTGATAAAGTTATGTGGAGATTACTTTTATTAAAATAGAGGAAGTAAGACAACTAGAGTGAACATATTGATAAATTATATGTAGAATATTTTTAAAAAGATAGAAGAATCTTGGTTTATTAATCCCTTTGTGAAGATGCAAATGAATACTTTTTACATTTCCATTGCGGTTAAAATTGATTTTATTAATGATACGATGCAAGACAATTTAATGTATCAATTTTAAAAATGTAAAGGAAGAAATTTAAAACCTAAAATTATCCAATCCCATATTTTCAAAATAAAAAGTAATCAACCATAAAAAGTAATCAACCATGCACTTCTATTATTGGTTGTTGTGCATGGAAACAAGGATAGGGAAATGAATACAAATGTTAAACATTAGAAAATGGAAATAATATAACACAACAATAAAAAAAAATAGAAATGACTCCATATATTATTCTAGACTATAAATTTAGAAAGAAATAATAAATGTTAATAATTTATTTTTTTCCAAAATGTGAAGTGACCCCAAAAAAAATAAAATAAGTTGTATATGTGTTGGAAAATATTTAAAAAAAGAAAAGAAATGACTCCATAGATTATTCTACACTATAAAGTTATAAATAAATAATAGATCTTAATAATTTATTTATTTTCAAAATATGAAGTGGTCATAAAAAAATTTAAGTTGTTTCTGTGTTGAAAAATATTTTTTCCATCAATCATAGTTATGCTAATTAATCTAATGGGCTTAGATTAAATATCTATCTTATCGGATGGCATTTGATAACTATAAAGTTTGCCTTTTTGGGGATATTTTTAATCGTAGTCATGCTAATTAATCTAGTGGACTTAGATCAAATATCTATTTTATGGGATGGCATTTGACAACTATAAAGCTTGGCTCTTGGGAATAGTTTGGGTGCATAAGTTATATACATCAAATTAATTTCATAATATTCACCTCTTCTATCATTAAACATTGTTATTTTGTTGTAGTTAACCTTACTTTTTTAAAGCTTTTGGAGTTACCTCGACAATATTCTCTAGGTTAGAGATAATACTTAGAAAATTTAAAAGAATTACATTCATCTAAAACATGTACAGAACATGGTGATCATATAATTTTTAAAATTCTTGCTTGTCATTAGAACTAGCCTAGATCCATCTTAACTCTGGATCTATCTAGTGTTGAGAGGCACCAACATCCTTGAGGTCCAAAATGTCAATTAATTTTTTTACTTAAAAGATGGTTTTCACTTTATGGAAAATGACCCCTCAACTTGTATATTCAAATTTTTGATCAATGTGAATTAATATGTTAATTTAATACCAAGTAATGGAACACATTATACTGATATTTAATGTCATCTAAGAATATTAAGATGCAATTCATTCCTCTCAGAAAATTTCAAACATGTTTTGATCATTATTACTCCTTACCATCATGAAACGATATTAGAGGGATCTATATCTCACCCAATTTCCATTAACTTATGTGACCAACACATTATTTTTTCAATAAGATAAAGGATTAATTTATTTGAAGATTTATAATTTCAAGAAATTTGAAAAAAGGGTATTTCTATACCATGCCAATGGTTAAAAATGATGTTTATTTCTCATTAAATGTAAAAGTCAAAAAAAATATCCTTTATTAATATATATATATATATATATATTATATTATATATATATTTATATAATTTTATATAAAAGTGCATGGCTATTGTCATAGCTTTAATAAATGTAAAAGGCTAATGTGTGTCAAAATAGTAACTCAAGTGTTAACCACCTATTCCTCCACCTGGGTTGCAAATCATTGCAGTTAATGCATTATCATGAAATTATATACCAGACATCCTTTGACTAGTGTAACTATTCTCAACTTCAATGCCCAAACCTATCTATTAAATCACATATGTTATAGATCTTTCCCATCAAGTCGCTAACTTCTTCAAACATTGTTGCTACATTTTCTTCTTTTCTAAACTACAATTTGTAATACCATATACTTTCTCTATTTTTGAAGCTTTAGGCCCCGCACATGTGCATTACATAGGGCTCTCAAATATTCTTGAAATTCAGACTTAAATCGCAAGAAGGAAAATAAGTTCTTCCAGGTGACACCTCCTCCTCATGCAAGTAATTGTTAGCAAACAATGGAATTGGTCAGATGTATCATATTGATTAATGGTCCTAGAGTCACCTCCTCATGCAAGTAATTGTTAACAAACAATGGAATTGGTCAAATGTATCATATCGATTAATAGTCCTAACAAGACATGGTATCATAGATCTAATAGTGAATATTGATATGGTACAATTATGAATCCAAAGGTTAATAAAAATATACTTTTTCCTTGATGTAAAAATTGAATTATTATTCAAGTAGTCACTCCTATCATAGAACGCATTGTTGGTTTCTATGGTGTCTAAGTGTCGTGGAGTAACCACACATCATATATATGCATGTAAGAGAATATTTTGATGTACTTTTCAATTTTAGGCACTATTATCTTAGTTTTACACAATCTTATCTCAATTTTACAGATTATTGCACTAGTGGGAATAAAGTTCTATAAAAAAAATGTCTTCCTACTTGCATCGTAGCTTAACCAGTGTTCTCCTATATTTTCTTTTGTACATTTTCAATTTACGTGTTTTATAAGAAATATATATTTTTGAGTGACTTATATTCACACATGCTTGTTACAATTTTCCTTGCAAGTAAATTCATTCAATGGAAGCCTTGACAAAGTAGGAAAATATTTTTTCTTTTTAGAAAAGGTACACACATTTTTGCAGGAAACCAACTAGAAGCTAGAAAAATCAATTAAAGTTATTTTATGGTCATTTATGCTGAATTTCCCTCAATTCTACCCTCTTTTTTCACACTCCAAGAGAAAGGAAAATCTGCAAAATTGAATCCACCACATATGCCCACCATTAATTATTAAGAGGGAAGAATTATACGATGATTGTTTCATACAAAATAGAGATAAATGATTAGTGTAATTTTCTACTCAACCTAATTCTGGCTAGGATTTGTAGGATGAAGGAATTAATAAACTTGAAGCATTTTATGTCACACTTTTTGAATTCATGTTCAAAAGAAATTTTTAGTAGATTTTTTTTGAAAAATCAATTAAAGTTATTTTATGCTCATTTATACTAAATTTCCCTCAATTCTACCCTTTTTTTTCACACTCCAATTTGAAGGAAAATCCATAAAATTGAATCTAACTACATATGCCCACCATTAATTGTTAAGAGGGAAGAATTATACGATGATTGTTTCATACAAAACAGAGATCAATGATTAGTGTAATTTTCTACTCAACCTAATTCTGCCTAGGATTTGTAGGATGAAGGACTTAATAAACATGAAGCATTTTATTTCACACCTTTTCAATTCATGTTCAAAAGAAATTTTTAGTAGTAATTTTTTGAAGTTGCAGGTCAATGAAAATGGTTCATTGGAAATATACAATCGCTCAAATAGTGTATCTCTTATCCAAGCTGTGAAGGAGATTATGAGTACAAGTTTCAATTTTTGGCAGATTTATGATGACAATGAAGATTATTAGTACAAGTTTCAATTTTTGGCAGATTTATGATGACAATGAAGAAAGAAGGTATGCTCCTACTATTATTTCACAAATATTTCATCCACATTTTTATTTTCTCTATCACTTGGAAAAAAAATGCATATTTGGATAAGCATGATCAACCCAAAGAAATTGTTAAAAGACTTCATATCTTATATGGATAACAACCCCCTTAATTTCAGCCATCCAAAGAGGAGAGAAACATTAAATTTTAATGAACCTGGACAAATATAAGGAAAATATTTTTTTTCCTTGACTTAATTGGAAACCAAACACGATAATCAAGGGTAAGTAGTAGACGAAGCAATAACGCCCATTTCTCTTAGGGGGGCCACATGGTGATAAAGGAATTAATATTTCTTCGGTGTGCATCCATTTCCATGATGACAAGAAGGTAGAAAGAAGGTTTTCTATATAATGATCCAATGCAACTATTTTGGTCCCCCTATTTCTCTAAAGTTAAGAAGAGTATGTATGTATGTATTTATACTAGTGAAACAATTAAAACCAAACACTAGAAAAGAAAAAATGTTATCTGTAGGAAAAATATTTAATCAATAGCATCCATTTCAGTAGTAACAAACATTTAGGCTGATATATTTTGGATCATAGGATTTGGAAATTATATGACTGTAAAATTTCTAATCCCAATTATCTTCCTTCTTCCTCCTCCTAAGTTGCTTAAAATGAAAAATCCCTCTTACTATTATATGGGGCAAGACATTAATTCTCACCTCTTCTAATATGATTTTTGATAGATCTTGTTGCAACACAACCTCATAACAAGTGTTGAGATAAATAGATGAATCCTCATCCTACTTGTGCTTGATTCTTCGTAGCCAAAGGCGCCTATTCTCTAAATATTTAGCCAAGATGTAAGATATGTCAAATCACTTTCTATTCCTAGTATTTCTCCTCATCCTTATCCACCTTGAACTTTGAGATGTCATTTGGGTATATTTACATGCTTAGAATTAATGAATTTTGGCCTTAGCCTTGGTGTTTATTTTGAGAATGAGTTTTGTAATTAATTACCCATCTTGAAAAGTGAAATTAGTAGTTAAAACATTTAATTTTCTAGGATTTCTCACATATATTTTCTTGTATAACAGATTATGATAACATTTTTAAATTTCATCCCTTCTCCAATAGCTTACTGCTTGTTTCTCATTTCACTCTTCTAGAGTAAACCAAGCAGGCCTTTAGCAGGAATTGTTGAATGTTTCCTTCTTAACTTGAACTATCCACTTGAATAAATTTCATAGATAGTCACCTCCTTAAGAAAAATTAGTCATGTGTTCCCTATATCATAACACTACAACTAAATACCCCATATAGTGGTAAGACAGAGCACCCATCCTAGACTGTAACACCCAAATAACAACAATTTTTATATTTAGCATCGAAAGAATAAACATAGAGTTGACATGGTGCATGTGGATGGTTATCATAGCTACAAAGCCTCCCTCTGAAAATTATTTGTGTGCTCCTTATATCATAACCCCACAATTGACTACCTCACATGGTGGGCAGAAACTTCAAGACATTCATTGCATGAAATGTGCAGAACTTTGGCCAACTCGTTCTCCATACTAATACAAAATTCCAAAAACCTATTAATAAAACTGCTACAAGTATAAAATGGATGGAATTTTGATTAAAGTGAATGGAATGTATGATGCTAGATGTACTCTCATGTTATTTATTTTGGATTGATATCAAGCAAGGGTAAATGCATCCATGAAAGCTAATAATTTGAGAATTATTGCAAAAAGAAGTTGAAGGATAATGTGGAATTTGGCCGCTATAATATAGCAATGGAAAAACAATAACATTTATAGAAAACTTCAAAGCATTCCCCAACAAATTTAATTAGTTCTAATCAAATGTTTATCATCACCAATATGTGTACTCTAGAGGTCTTAAGATGGTTTCATTGGGACAAATCACTTCATGTTTAAGTTTCCTCTACAATTTTTTTCAGCTCATATTATCAATATAAAATATGTTTGGAGATTAAGAATAATTGTTAGATTTGTAAATATAGGTGGTTAAGATTGTACAATTAAATGTAATAAATTTTTTGGCACAAAATATAAATGATCACCCGATAAACTTGTCTTTGCAACCCTAATTTCTATTGCATAGAAAATTTTAAATATGTTAACTTGTTTGTCTTTGTAAATGTTTTATTGTGTTTACAACTATAAAGAATTTAGTTTATTTTAAAAGTAGGGTGGTTATAGAAAACAAGTTGGTTGCAAATGTGGATATCTCACTCTCTCTATTTCCTAAATAGTTAACCATTATGTGATAGTTTACCAAAACTACTTAATAGCAAGAAATTTTTGGAGCTCAACCTTCCTAAAATTTGTACATATTATATTATGAAGTTGATGATTGGGAAATGTCATAGCTAAAATATCAATGTTCATGCCACTGGGATTTCTAATCTAATCTATTAGCATATCTATATGCTTATTGATACACACATCCTTGTAAATAATTACGCTCATCTTCAAATATAAAACGTAATAAGAACTGTGAGCAGTAGTAGTCCCTGTCGGCACTGGAATCCTTATATAAGTGTTGTTGGCTTTGGAATCCTTATATAAGTGTGTCAAAGCCTAAAATCTATAATACCAAAATACAACTTCAGAAACTAAACTAACATGCAAGCGCAAATGTGAAATTTAGGATTTCAATATAGTTACACAGAGTCTAGACACAACCATAATGAAAGAGAAGATTTTAAGTAGAGAGTAAAAGTCAATGAAACAATAAAATGAAGATTTGGGGAAGGAAGCAAAATTCAAATTTAGCTATCAGGCGAAACGTAAGTCAAATTTTGGGTATTAAAGGTCATGTAAGGGTCATGAAAAAGGTTTTCTGAAAGGATTTTGAAAAATAGTCAAAATGAATTCCATTGAGGTTGTTCCCTTGCTACATGCACAACCAATACATCATCCCAAGCCATAGAGGAAATGTGAGCTCGGGGGAAAGTACTCCAAATGGAGTGTAATTTTGCAAGAGCTTGATTTCTCATTTTCATCCTCCAAATAGAATAAGTCATTGGCTTTTGTCAAGTTGATGTTGAGGTTACCTCGAGACAATGAGGAGGATCCCATTTCAAATGAGTCTAGAAATCTTGTTTCAAATGAGTCATTTCCATACTAGTATAGGCAGTTCATCTGCCAGATGAATATATTATTAATACAAATAAAATCAAACTAGTGTTCCATCAATAATGGAATTCTAAGATATTGTGAGGAAGATCCTATTTCAAATGAGTCTGGAAATCTTGTTTCAAATCAGTCCTTTCCAAACTAGTAGAGGCAATTCATCTCCTAAATGACTATATTATTGATACAACTAAAATCACACTGGTGTTCCATCAATAATGGAAGTCTAATATATTGTGGGACTTGCAAAATAATAACTGGTGGAACACGCAGATTTGATGATGAAGACGTTCCATCAATAATGGAAGTCTAAGATATTGTGGGACTTGAAAAATAATGACTGGTGGCACAAGCACATCTGATGATGAAGAGGAAAGAATATTTTGAGAATGATTAAAATGACTACCTTGCGAAGGCCTGTGAACAAATGATGATTAGCCCAGACCTTGAAACAAATGATGATAAGTTGTGTCTTTAAGAAGAACCACCACATCTCCTAAATGCTTGTCTGAAAGGAATATGATGCGATCCCCAAGGCATATTCGATAGTCGATGTAGTGTTGGAAATATATTCTTCTGCTTCAAGACCATATTCCATTGAAAATGCATCACTTTTTCCTACCCTTTTAACTACAACATTATTATATTACGTCCCTTTTAACTACATAATTGTTATATTACATCCCTTGCCATCATTTGCAATTGAAATTTCCAATTGTAATGCCAAATTTACACAAACCTTTGAGAGGTCAGAAATATTAGAAACCTTCATACCATAGCCAATATTCCATACTAGTTTGCATGGGTGCAAGTGAGGGAATAAATTAGGAAAAAGTTGAAATGAAATAAGAGAAGAATGGGTGAAAATTTCCTAAACTAGAGGTGGAACATTGTGGTTATTTTCCCTTGTAAAGGAATTATTTAGATATGGATGCATCAAGCACAGATGTGTAGTTGCTACGAGGATGCCCTAAAATCTTTAACAGGAAATAAAAAAAAGCCAAGAACAACATGCATCAAAACTAGATGAAGAAAATTTCAACAATGAAACAAACAGGACAATAGAGAGATAACCTATAATAAGAGAAAAATAACCTATAATAAGAGAAATCCTATCACTGCAGGCATGACTAGGAGGACTAGGAGGAGAATTCAAGTCTTCTCATGTTTATAAGTGGCAACTACAGGAGTGTTACCTGCACCCAAATCATCCTTCTGCTAGACAAAATTCATCATCTCTACTATGATAAATGTGTACCCCTGCACCCTAATATTTTTTGGACCATTCCATAATCTATTCAATGTTATCTCATCTCTTTTATTTTCATTACCAGCATTAATCAACTTGGATATGGTAGTGAAGAACCAATTGTGTTGCATATGTGGTGGCTACCAAGTGGAAGGGGTTGTCACTTGGAGTAATCACTTCAAGTATATTGGTAACCTCATATATTCTCTTTTCGTTTAAGACGATGAAACCAAAATTTAGGCATGCTTGTTACTCGGGATGTATGTGTATAGTATTGAGTATAGAATGTATGTGTATAGTATTGAAAATAATTTAAAGAATATTTTACTTGTCAAATCCTGGTAGTATGTGTAGAGTATTGAAAATAATGCAAAGAATATCTTACTTGTAAAATCTTGGCATATCTAAATGTTTATTCTAAGATACAAAATGTTTTGTTGCATTCAGAGAATTTTCTAGTATATTCCCATGATGAAGAGTGGACACTCAACATTTTTAAAATAGTACTTGCATATAATTATTATTCTATAATACTTAACTACAGTTCAATGTATCAACATAGTTGGGTATATACACAATTTGTTTACCAAAACCATACAAAAAACATTTCAACCATTTATTTTACATGTGAACAAAGGAATTGGACATGGTAGGACTTACTTGACCATTATTGCATAACAACCTAGAATTATGGCAGAACTTCAAAACAAATGATAATGATAATGATAATTGAATCGTATCCATTCTTGTTGTAAAGGTTCCTTCACCTAGAGCTAGAACTACTCACTATGCATATGGTGGATATGTTCCAATATTAGTAGTTGTTGATATAAATAGACTGCACCAATCAAACACTAGAGGGAAAAAAACTAAACTACCGAGCTAGAATGCTTTTGAACTGGAATGAGAATGGATAAGTGGTTGCACGGAGAAGAAACAATGTGTATAAATTATAAGTCTAAAAGAAGTGATTGTTCATTTCCCGACCATTCTTAAATTAATGACCAGTGGCTTCTTTGAAGAATTATATCCCCGTAAGCATGCAACAAGGTGGAAATTGTGGCAAATAGAACTAAAGATTACATTAAACATTTTTTTATGCTTCTTAACCTGCAAAGTAATACCGAACAGAGAATATGCGAAGAAAGATACCCATAACACTAAATATGCGAAGAACATATACCCAGAACATAGAATAGCAATGATTTTATTACTCAGAGAGAAATGTTCACAGGTCTCTTCGAGGGGGAAACCTCCAATAGAGCAGAGCTCGATTACAAAACAAGACACGATGCTCCTCGCAGGGAGTCTCTATCCTTTATATATGACTCATACATGCAATACCACGGGCCCAATACTGTGGGTTTTATTAATACCGTCTATCTAATACTACTGCCCATTACCCTCTATCTAATACTACGCCCAATTGCAACTAATTGTGGTCCCGTCATTAAATTGCGGGTTAACCACTTACAAAGATTATATGGGCTTTATTGACTCTTGACTATGACGTGATCCCCATGACATAAATAAAGGGGTTTAGGGTGGGACCCTAACATGCCCTCTCCCCTTAAGATTAGCCTTGTCCTCAAGGCTGAAGCTGCGGAAACTGCTGAAGAATAGTGGCTGGTTCCCACGTTGCATCTTCCGGAGAGGTGTCTTTCCATTTGAAGAGGACCTCCTTAATCGTGGGGCCGTGCAGGTGCTTGTCTCGTGTGTTGAGAACCTGTTCCGGTTGAAGGCAGATTGACCCTTCCTCGTCCAATTCAGCTAAACTGGTTTGAACTCGGCAATTGTTCCCAATCACTTTCTTGAGGCACAATACATGGAAAACTGGGTGGATTTTTACTGTAGGTGGCAAAGCCAACTTGTAAGCCACTTCTCCAATGCGCTGAAGTACTTGGTATGGTCCATAGAATTTTGGAGCGAGCTTTTGACAACCCTTGTCTTCGAGTGATGTTTACTTATATGGTTGCAGCCTCAAAAAGACCCGATCCCCTTCTTGAAATTGGGGTTTTGAGCGATGTTGGTTAGCCTGTTGCTTCATACGGTTCTGAGCTTGATGAAGATTCTCGCGCAGATGGGCGAGCATGGTTGCGCGGTGTTGTAGGAGTTGATCCACAGCTTGTACTTTGGAGCACCCGTGAGTAAGAAAGTAGGGGAAGGCGGAAGTTGACCATAAACTTCTTCATAGGGAGTCATTTTGGTGGTGGCTGATAGTTGGTGTTATACCACCATTCCGCTAGAGGTAAACCGCTGTACCCAAATGTGTTGCTTTTCTGAAGTGAAACACCTAAGGTAGGTTTCTAGAACATTTGTTTGACAGCTTCGGTTTGACCATCTGTTTGCGGATGATATGAAGTACTAAGTTTGAGTTGAGTGCCTTGTATTCTGAAGAGCTCCTGCCAAAAATTACTGGTGAAGATTGGGTCGCGGTTGGACACAATAGAAGTGGGCATGCCATGTAATTTGAAGATCTGATCCATGAAAGTTTGGGCAACCAAAGTTGGTGTAAATGGTTAGGGTAGGGCGCAGAAATGAGCATACTTCGACAGTCGGTCCACAACCACCATGATGACTGACTTGTTGCCAGACTTTGGAAGACCTGTAATGAAATCCATGGAGACCTCTGTCCAAATTGACGCCGGAATGGGGAATGGTTGTAATGTGCCTGGTGTGTTGACTGTTTCCCCTTTGTGGCGTTGACAGACGTCACATTCTGCTATGAAAGTAAGGATGTCTTGTTTCATACCGGTTCAAAAAAATGATCTTCTGGTGCGAGCATACATCCTCTGAAAGCCCGAATGTCCTGCAATGGGCGATGAGTGCAGTTCTACCAAAATGCGACTTTTGAGGGTGGATGTTGGTGATATTACGACTCTGTCCTTGTAGCGAAGAATATCATCCTGCCACGAGTAGCCCTTGTTGGAATTAGGATCTACCTGCAATTGAGAAATGAGTTGGGAGAGCCCTGGATGTGAAAACCATTCCCTACAAGCCTCTTCAATCCAGTCTGGAATTGGGAGGGAAATTGCAAGCAGAGTACTTTCCTCCTCAAATTGGCGAAACAATGCATCTGCTACCCGGTTGTCTTTCCCTTTCTTGTAAATGATCTCATAATCATATCCCAGCATTTTAGCTAGCCACTTGTTTTGTTGTGGGGAAGATAGGCATTGCTCCAGAAAATATTTAAGACTCTGATGATCTGTGCGGATTTGGAAACGTCGCCCCAACAAGTAAGGTCACCAGGTCTCGACTGCATGTAAGATGGCCATCATTTCCTTCTCGTAGGTAGATTGGCCCAGATTCCTCCCACTTAGTTGTTGGCTGGTGAAGGCCAATGGTCGCCCTTCCTGCATTAAGACTGCTCCAATACCTGTTCCCGATGCATCACATTCAATGACAAATGATTTGGTGAAGTCCGGTAGGGCTAAGACTGGAGTGGTACACATGGCGTTTTTGAGCGCAGTAAATGCCTGTTGTGCTTCCTCGGTCCAGAAGAAGGAATTTTTCTTTAGGAGTTGAGTGAGGGGCTTCGCTATGCGACCATAGTTGCGGACAAATTTACGATAATAGCCTGTGAGACCCAAAAATCCTCTCAAGCTCTTCAACGTCTTAGGTTGAGGCCATTCTTGCATTGCCTAGATCTTTTTGGGGTCCACCTTGACACCTTCACGTCCCACAATGTGGCCCAAATACTCAACTTCTTCCATGCCAAACTCACACTTAGACATCTTGACAAATAATTTATGCTTGCGGAGCAGTTGCAATAGTAGATCTACATGCTAAAGATGTGCCGTCCAGGTGCCACTATAGATGAGAATGTCATCGAAGAAGACAAGGACAAATTTTCTGAGATATGGTTTGAGGATGTGGTTCATAAGACTCTGAAAAGTAGAAGGGGCATTACAGAGACCAAATGGCATGACCAAGAACTCATAATGGCCTTCATG